>VDFB02383138.1:0-38619 GCA_007258455.2 Sequoia sempervirens | reverse complement strand
ATCATCACATAAATATCACTATTTAAAGCTCTTAAATAGTATAAGAATGCATGATTAGCAATAAGTCTTACCGTTTGTGGGATTATGTTCCAGGTCCTTTGGAAATGGTGATTGAAATTTGACATATCTTCATGTGGAGCTCTTTTGATCATAGACAGTTGCTCCACCAATGACAAGTGGTCTGATTTATCTTCAAAAAACTTGCACAATTGGCTGCCTAACTCATCCCATGTGGCTATAGAGTTGACAGGTAGGCCTCTAAACCATTGTAAGGATTTTTCCTTGAAGGACGCGGCCAACAACCTGAGTGCAACATTTTCTTCAGTCACATGGTGAATAACACACAAGTTGGCAACATCCTTTATATGCTCTGTTGGGGTGGTATGATCCTCCCCATAAAAATATGGTAGAATTCTTAAGGCAGCAACAGGAATCTCATCATGCTGAGTCAGATTCAGTGGGCTGCCTTGGTTAAAAGCCACAAATGGTTGATTTCTCCCTCCTGGAATCATTGTTACCGGGATATTCTTAGCAATAACAATAGGAACAACAGTATGGCCTCTCACAACAGGGTTCGACTTGGATCTTCTCAAATAAACAACTATCTTTTGAACCTTTTGAATTTCTCTCCCCCCTCTTCTAGGCGGGGACAACTGCAAATACTCAAATATGGATGAATTACTTCTTTTCTGCACTCTTCTCATGAGCAGCAATGCACTAGAACTGCTAAACCTGAGCTCAGAGTCGCCAAGTATGTTGAAATTCATCCCTTAAAGAATGTAATTTCTACTACACATACCAAACAACAGTATGATAATTTTGAGTTGAGACTAAAAATAGCTCTCAGTCCCACCGGGCGTGCCAAAAATTGTTGTCAAATAAAGTTGTGCCCCTGCATAAGCTACTAACTATAGCAACCTATTGACACATGGGGACACTTCGAGGTTGTGGGTGACCTGGGAATGAAGTGAACCTCCAGATTATGGGCTGGTTCCCCTTAAGATAATTTAAGAAAAAGCTAAAGAAATGACAAGGGAAAGAGTAAGAATGATGTACTTGAAATTAAACCCTATCATTAACAGGTGATACACCAAAGATCAAAAACTGACAATACTACAGATAACTCACTGAAAATCTTGATAGAGCTAAACAATCTCAAAATACACAGATTTATGCTTATAAAAAATGAGTCTATGTAAGGTTCTGACTGTTCTAATGCTTAACACAAGGAAAACAAGATGTCTTCACATATATAAATGCAAAAGAAAGAGATCACTAACATAAACTAGCTTCATAACATAATATTCATTACATCCAGTATTGAAGGAATCTGATAAAATGAAGGATTACACAGGATTCTATCATGCAACTCACAAGCAATACTAAAACAACAAGGAAAATATGTGAAGGAAATGAATTTCTATTAAGAAAAAGGAGGAGTCCCTCTATTACAGGTTTGTAATATTATAAAAAATGAGTTACAAAGGCTGAAAAATGCTCTTCCAGCAATCTTCGAACCAAGAACTGCTTTACAAAAATTCAAAAATGCCATATATACAACCAAGAGTGTCGGCCCCTGCCTTAGGTTTTCAAGAAGGAGTCGGTGCCTAGACATGTCCACCCTAGAAGCCCTTGGAATGAAGTTAATGAGGTATTCAATGCGCATCCTCTGCTCATGTCAGTGAAAGCTCGTCCCTGGGCATGGTCTTCCAATTTTTACAACGATCGCATTAACTCGCAGCCTTCGTGTCCACCCTCGGGATTTCACCAGGGTCGCCTTGAATACTTTGTGACATGGGCATTAATGTCGCCTCGCTTCTCTAGCCAACATCCCCTACTACTATTGTGACTCCTTGTTACCTCCCCTTCGAGAAGCAGCATCAGATCTATCCACTAGATTTAGTGTCATTACTTCCCGAGCTGACCCATGCTGTGCATTCTCGACGGTCAAAGGTTGCTTCAGAAGGATCGCATGTCAGCGAGACTCTGGATGTCAGGGAGAAGTCATTGCGAGTGGTTAGAGTCACACTGGCATGCCAAATTCATTCGGCAAGATACACGGTGGTTGGCAAGACCTCATGGCGAGCTCTTGAGCTATATCGATCTCGCAGAAAACCATCGACAAGACCCCATCAGGTCAGCGAGACCTTATGACAAACTTTTCCACCTTCCTCGAGCTTGGACCGTTCGGCAGAGTCAGAATTGGGATGAGAACCGAATAGGGACTAGAGTGAGAAAGGGGGCAGAAACAAAAGCAGATGAATCCCGACAGAACCGAGATAGGGACCAAATCCATCCCTGAAACTTTCTTCAAGTTTTAGGATCGGATTCTGACCTGGTCCCCCCCGACAAAACTCAAGAGAAGGTGGAGGGAGGGACGAAAGGAAGAAAGACAAACGGGAGAAAGCAACCCCCGACAAAAAGAATAAGGAAGAAAGGAAAAAAGACTGGAAAAAATAGGATCGGGCAAAACGAGAACCCAAAGATGCACAAGACAAAACAAAGAGGCGAAACTGAGACCGGATCTGGAACAGGGGCAAGAACAAGAGTCAGTGGAACTAGACCAGAACCAAATCCGGACCTGAAACTTTCTTCAAGTTTCAAGTTCGGATTTCGTTCTGATCTCGCCCCCTCCAAAACACAAAAGAAGAAGGAAGAAAAGGAAAAACATAAGGGGAGACCAAGGAGGAGACATCCGTCAATCACAGGCCACGAAGAAAAGAAAGAAGAACTGGTGGGACCAGGGGCAGAACTAGAACTTTTGAAAAGTTCCAAGTTTAGGTTTCGGCCTGAGCCTGGTTCTGTCAAAAGAAAGAAAATGCACAAAGCAAAAGAAAGTAAGGCGGGATCGGAACTAAAACCGATCCTGGGTAAAACACAGCGGGGCGGGGCGAGAACAAACCTGAAACTGAAACTTTCAACAAGTTTCAAGTTGAGACCCCAACCCGAACCCGCCTTTGACAAAAACCAAGGAAGGGGGGAAAAAGGGACAAGAAAGGAAGAAAAGAAAGGAAAACAACCACGCCACGATCAAACGCAAGGTTTAAAGAAGAAAATGAGACGCACACAAGCGTGGAACCAGAACGAAAATAGAAATTGGAACTTTGAAAAAGTTCCAAGTTCGGGTTCCTTCCCAGCTCCACCTCCGATAGAAAATAGGAAAAGGGCAGGAAGAAAACAAGACAAAAAAGAGGGAAAGACAAGGCAAAACATAAAAAAGAGAACCCACCCAAAACTGAAGACCTACACGCTGGGCTCAACCCTCCTGGGAGCCACATTTAATCCACGTGCTGAATTTTTTAAAACATCATTCTCCTTTGCATCTGCATAAGAAGCAAACAATTTTAGAAAAAAGTTGTCCTGATGCAAGTGTTCTGCCATTTGGTCTTCACAAACCTCTGAAAGCATGGGTTGCCCAGCCTGATTGAGCCCATAGGTGAAAAATGGGCAACAGTACCATCATTTGAAATCAAGACTTGAACCTCTCGAGCTTGATATATAAAACAATTTAGACAAGTATCCAAAAAAAATTTGATGAAATTTTGAGTACTACTTGAGTCTATCAACACTAGTACTCTCTCTTTCTATAAGAACCCCACTACCTTGAGATTTTTTTGGGGTGCTAAAACCTAAGAGTGCATGAAAAGAAATTAGTGGTTGGTAATCTTACAATTCATCCTCTAACTCCTTATCACCCTCTAATATTGGTTCCTCCTCTTCTTCCTCAATCAGACCTTCAATATATAATAATTTATTTACATTGAATTTATGTCCTTTACTTTATTTTCTATCACAATTGAAACATAACCATTTTTCTCTCTTCTCCTCATTTTTTTTGGAGTCGACTTGGTAGGTTGAGACAAAAAATACGTAAGAAAGCTCATTTCTCTTATGTTTATGATCCCTTGTCACCTATTGGGAAAAAAATTCCCTTAAATTTTCTTGCCATTATTATCACTTGTGACAAGGCTTGTGGTTGGAACATATGTACCTCATATTTTATGTGGCCCTTTAAATCTCATAGAAATAATTTCTTATAATTTTCTTTTAAAAAATTTTCCACCCTTAGAAAAAGGGTTTGAAATTTATGAGTATAGTCCTTGACCATACCTATTTTCTTTAATTTAGTGAGTTAGAAAAAGTAGCTATCCATAAAAGTATCTCCATAATAGGTAGTAATTTCCTTTTGAAAAACTAACCAAGTGACCACATTACCCTCATTTCTCTTTCATTGCATAACCAACCATACAAAAAGAATTGGTCTAGTTCCAAGTATAATGATGCCATAGCCACCTTATGCTGACTTGGAACATGGTGAAGATCAAATAAATACTCCATTTGGCAAAGCCAATTGGCTAGATCCTTGCCATCAAAATTTCACATAGCCAATTTGGGTATGAGTTTCCTAGGAATGGGATTATTTGAGAGTTGATCCTTTTTAGAATTTAATTCAAGCACAAAAAAATAATGTCTAATAAAATAATTGTCTTCCACCTTATTATGTGAATGTACTCCCTTATACTTCATCCCCTGAATAAGAATTTCCACTTCATCAAGTCATTCATCTCCTTTTGCATCTCCTTCCTCACCTCAATCATCTCCTTCCTCATCAATAAAATTCATTTAGTCATATCCTTCTATATTGATGAAATTTCTTCCTTAACCTTGTTGACTTCCTCATTAGGAGTGATATCCTCAATTTCTATGCCGTTCTTATTTAGATATTTTCCAAGTGTGACAACATTCCTTTTACCTCTTATGGCATACCCCATCATTATGCAAGAAAATAATTTTGCAATAAATAAAATAAAATATGAAAATTTTATTGTAACTTCTTAGGTCCTAGATTTTACTTTTCAATAAAAATCTCCAAAAAAATGTTGATTTTTAGTCTTGAGAGAGAATTTGGTGAAAAACCTAATTCTACAATAAATCGCTTAATTCTACTCCAATTTATCTAAATTTTTGACTATATATGCTCTAATTTGTTCTTGAATAACCCTCCAAAAATCAAAAAAAAAAAATTCAAAATTTGTGAGATAATGCACTTCCCAAATAAATTTGATGGAAACCCTAATTTAGCAATAAATTTCTTAATTATGCTTCAATTTCTCTAAAATTTGTATTGTACATGCTTCAATATTTACTTGAGAAAACCTCCATAAATAAAGATTTTCTTTCAAAAATATTAGAGATATATGCTTCCTAAAATGACCACTGTAAAAATGTCTTGCTTTACATGGTACCAAGATCATGTACTAATAAATGCTTTGTAATGAAATAACTTGCACAAGAGACTTCGTATATAAGATGAAATATTATGAAAATAATTAATAACAACCAAAGAATAATAAGTCAAATTTCATAAACCTACAAATATCTGCAATAAGAATCATTGCCAATTCACCTTGATGATAAAATAAGACTAACGTTTCATATATATATACCCTACTTATTCTAACATATCTAGTCAACTTAGATAACTACATATAAACCCTAGATTGACTTAAATAACTAAAATAACAATATAATAATGATAATATGTCTTAATTAAAAGTTTAAGTATCCACATGCTAACTAATCATAACCCTATGTATGCTCTTAGATTATGGGAATATCACCCATTTTCCCAATAAATCTAAGAATTATTTTTCTTCAATTCAAGAATGAGCATCTTGAGGAAAATAAGGTAGTAGAAATCCATTTGATTAGAAAAAAATTGATTCTACTTAACAACACTTCAAAAAACATCACAAGGCTGTTACATGTTAATTTAAATACTTGCATGAGATAAATATGATCCTACCATGAAATTGAACCATTTGATTTTGATAAATTTACATTCCCACTCCTAATTAACTTCCATATAAAAGAGAAAATATGTTTATTATGTGTATCAAATAAAAATAGAAGAACAAAATAAAGAAAAAGATAAATATAAGTTGAAGTACACGATCAAGCCAAGAATACTATATTTTTTTTGCCCACCTAATATAGAGATAAGGTTTTGCAAAATATTTCAGTGACACCACCTCCGCAAAGAAAAAATAGAAAATAATAAAGAAGAAAAAGAACCGACACTCCACCCATTGATAGAGTATTTATTAAGAGTATTAAATTCCCAAGAAGATGAAATGCACATGTAATTGAAGAAAAGCATGCAATGGGAGAATATTATGATGCTAATTTTTGGAAAGAGGATAACCTCTTAGAGTAGAATCATATTAGTTTTTTTTGTATTGCTTCACGTATCCTAATTTCATCTTTATATATTATAAAATATATGCATTATCATTCCCACTTGGGATGCATCTTTCTTATTCTTTCTTACATGTTATCCTTATTAACTATGCTCTCACGTATGTCTCATTTAGCTCTCATGATTTCCTATATAATTTGTTTACCTCTTTTATTTTCTCATGATATATGTTTATCACATGGTATCACTTGCTCCTTATTTAAATTCTCTTATTATCTTATGTCATGTATAATTTATGTTATTTTTATATTTCTATGTCACAAGATCTTTATATTCCACATGGATTATGATGTTTACATGGTAGAATTACTTCAATTATGATTATTTTAATGTTTTTCATGTTTATTTATCATGCTAATGAATCCATGCCTTATCATGTCTACATATTATAAATTCTTGTCATAATTATGATATAATGTTTATGATTATTATCACACTTGGGGTTACACATCATGAACTTGTATATTCCCTTATCTTCATATTTATGATTCTTATCATGCTTATGTCCTATGATTTCATGTTTTGACTATTTTCATACTCTTATCTTTATGACCCTTGGCATTCTATTGGTATCTACATAATCCACATCTTGTCTCCATTCTCATCCTTATTTCATCATATGCCTATACTTTGGGAAATCATATTTATATGTACTTTCATGTTTATATCTATTATTATTTGTTTATGTATCCTTATCTTACCTTACCTCTATATTCATTATATTCCTATCATTTGTCTATATTGGGGATAATTTTATTGTACGTACCTTGATGCTTATTTCATTTTTATATTTTTACATGCTTATTATATGCTTTTATATCTTACTATTATTTATCACATATGTGTGATCTCCTTTAATAATTCCTTGCATCCTTTGCACATGCAACCGATTTGGGGGCATATATGTCATTGACATTCTGAATTATATTTTTAATAGTAGGTTCACATTCATTCCCATGTTCAAGGGAGCACTTACCACTTCATACACATTGTCAAATTCCTCTTTCATTGATATATACACAAAGTCACATCATTATATGCATAGTCAAAGATTTGTATCAATTTATATAACAAGAAAAACCTTTCACCATTTTCTATTTATGTTCACTAATTTTAAGGATAGTTAGTTTTTAATGCAATTTGTAGTGTGTGATAGAAGCTATAGTTAATTACATATTTTTATTTGTTCTAAATTTAGGACTTTGTTGGTGTAAATTAAGTGAGTGATGTTGATGATAGAGTATCATGTAGTAGTTATGTGTTTAAGCTATCTAGCTATGTGATAAGTTGGATGAGCAAGAGGAAAGATGTGGTTGTTGTTTGAATTATAAAATTTGAGCACATGGAATCTACTCATGATTGTGAAGAGGTAATATGGCTTCAAATATTGTGTTCAAATGTTTCCTAAGATAGAAGTTAGTGAGGATTGATTGTGATATCAATTTCCTTCCCAAGAACCCACCTTTATACACAAAAAGCACATTAATGTGTAGTATGATTTTGTTCATGGACAAGCGGGGACCCTGAGGGTAGTAATCAATAATTCAAATACTTACATAAGTCAGATTATTTTGATGAAGCTTGTAAGCACATAGAAGTTCTTGTGATGTAGGATTGTTATGGGGATGTCTCTCCCACTAGTTGGGTTTTTTGTCTATGTTTGACCCCCTATGCAATGTATGCAAACAAGTGGGAAAAGCTTAGGAAATGCATAGTACAACGCATAAAATGTAAATATTTTATAAAGTTGTGGTTACTTTGGGTGTGATGCCATACTTTGGTGGCATTACTCTTAGAAAGTGAGTTACAAATCTCTTTGAGAGCATTGGAGGATTACACTTTTGTATTCCTAAGCTTTTTACTTCAAGTGAATAATACAAAGCGTTAGCTGGGTGATGTTTTTGTTGGTAGATTTAATTCCTTTAAGGCATTCTTATGTTAAATCATATGTTCTATATATTCTATCCATTTGAATGCATTGACTCCATTTGCCTATGTAAATATTCTTCTATTTAAATTAATATATTTTCCTATAATTCATTCACTCATTTGAAATTAGGCTAGAATGTGAGGAAGACATCTAGATCCAAACTAAAAGGAGAATCTACTTTGCATTTTCTACTTGTGACACCATTGTAAGACCATTATGTGTTTGCATGTCATATTCATTCATCTTGCTCAAAGTCATAAAAAGTTTTTTGAAGGTTTGACCAACGAGAACATACCCTCACAATCTAGTAGATTCCTCAAAGTTCTGTGTAAACACTATCCATCTTTACAATAACAAAAAATTAGAGATTGAGATACGAGAATCCTGAAAGGTAATGTCATCATGTTTAGATCCATGATTAGATCAAGTCCATGTATTTAATCCCCTCACTTGGGAGATCAATTCTATAGTCGAAATCTTATCTAGAGCAATAGACAATCAATCTTCAAAATTTGAAATATTTGTCATAAAAATCTTAAAATTCTAATAACAAAACACATCATTTTCCATAATTAATCATTAAACTAAATATCCTTTTCAATTTATTTACTTATTTATATTAATTATTTCAATTATCAATCTCTTACCAATTTACATTTTATTAATCAAATTTGAATTAATCTAAAATATATATAATTAAAAATAATCAGTCATTTTTAATAACATACAATCAACTTCTATTGAAAATTATATAAAATTATACTACACAATACACCAATTTTAGATGAATGGAATCAGACGAAAATAGTTATCATTTTCATTCTGCCATGTTGATATTATTTAAATGAAATGAAAGTAGACAACTGTGTTTTAAGTCATCCTTACGTAGGAAACCAAGAAGTCTCTGAAAACAATGTATGTTCTATATTGATATATGTAGTTTGTTCAAATTTGTCTCTCTTTTTAATGTTTTGACTCTCTCTGTCAAGCTTCTGAATATCAAAGATTACGATGCTTATTTCATATTATATAATTTCCTCAATTTGGTTGATGATAGTTCCTTTTGTCTCCTTAGACATTTACAGGTTCTTTTGAATTGTTAATAAGATTACAGACTACTGGTAGCATTCAAGGACTAACAGTCAACAGACAACTAACTGGTTATTGCTTGGCAAAACGACCTGCAGATTCCAGACTAACAGTCAAAGCATACAATTACAATTGGTTATAGAATGACAAATAAGCACTACTGATGACGTTCACAAGTTTCTACAGCACATAATAATAACTTTTTAAACTTGATAAGAATGTTGATGACAAGCTGATTTCATATTTATGGATCTAATGCAAATACAAATTTAAATTATAGTTTTAATTTTGGACTGATTTGATATGTATTTGGTATGATTTATTGTTATATAATTTGTATGTAAAGGTATTCAAATTATATTCATTTTAGACATTGATGTATCGTCTTTTTATATCTTAAAATTATTGAAAATTATTTGTGTTTGAGGAAGAGTATCTTAGAAATGTTTCAATTGAAAAACCTAAGAAGAATTTAATTCAATGTTACATCATTCTAAAGTATCCACATGTTTTTTAACATTATTGTCCCCAATTATTTTGTGATCATAAAGTCAGCTCTGCCAAAAGGTTGATGTAGGCAAACATGACTCGGATCTAATGATCTTCCTTGGTGTTTTAAACACCACTAGTACTTGGACAATTCATACACAAGCAACAAATTAGGCAAATTAGAAAATATGAATACACCCTGTTCCTAGATCATCCCGCCACAAAATTTACTCAAATCTATAGATTCAACCCACATCAACGCTATCAAGCTAATATTTTCATTTCAAGGTAGAATGTAAACAAAAATAATTTATCATTTTTAATCCCATGATAGGTGGAATTTCTATATAACATCATGTTATTATTCATCTTCATAATTTCTATAGATAAGTGCCTTATCCTCCCTCATTTATTCTTAGTGTATTTATTTATTACGCTATTCATTCCAAGTTATCAATAATTTATGTAGGTTAGTTTATGTTTGATTTGTGAGTATTTATTTAATTAGTCTAGATTAGCATTGGTGTTTTTTGTTTTCATTTTTAGTTTACTCTTTTAATCTTACAAACACCCTTAAGTTTTGCTTTAGGATCTATATCTTCATTGTTTTAGGATTTCATATATCTATTTTATGACTATAAGTTATCATTTTTTATTTTCTAGGGTTTAATTATAAGATCATTTTAATGCATACTTTCTGCTAGAGTTTGTGTTTTATTATGATATCCTATTTTTCCATCCCATCCACCCTTGGATACTATTTAAGACTTCATTTCAGACTTAATTTTGGACTATTATTTAGATCTATAACATATTGTACCTCATTTTTATATCATTTATGTACACTCATTGAGGGTTTACACTTCCATTGGATGGTATTGTTAACTATTGGTTACATGACAATAGAGCTCTATTATGACATTAGAGAATCCTATGGTCCTCTATTTAGGATTTTACTCATACTTCACTAATCTTAACATGATTATACACTTATGGAATTTTATCCACTTTTTTTATTCATTTTGTGGCATTTTATCACACAAATGGCATCACTCCATCCATGGAAGAATTATACCATCCCATATTGATGTGGGAGGGTTGAGTAATCTTACATCACCCAAAAAATATTCATTTTTTGTTTTATTTTTGCAAGTCTTGCTAATTTTCCATGTATTTCCTAGTTTTGTAGATTCTCACCACAAAGTATAATTCCCATTGTAAAGGCATTTCTAACCCACTCAATATTCTAGTCCATATCAAGCTTGAGATTGAGATCTCATGATATGGTAGAATTTCTAGTATTATAATAGTCATTGAAGATATTTTCAAGTTCAATCAATCTTATAGATGTTTATCGATGGAATCACACCAATAATACAACCTAGATCTTACTACACACAACATCCACTCTCTGGATCCCCTTTATTGCTAAGCTACAACATGCTAAAGGACTTTGAGGATTTTATGCTAAATTTTGAATATTACACTACATAATTTGAATTAGTTCTATGTCCTAATCAATATCCCTGGGTGTGCAATACCTTGTCCTTTTATGGATCAATGCAAATAAAATAATGATTTCTTCAAAATAGGCAGGGAACAAAGGAAATAGATTTGGGTAGCAAGATTAGGGTTCTTTAAGCATCATAATTAGAGTTGCATATGGTAACTATTTTTATATTTAAATTTATGATACCTATGAATCAAGGCCTTTATAATGGAATGTATATTTGATATTGAGGTTTTAAAGTGACATGCCATATCAAAATTCTTGACTCATAAAATTATTAGTTTTGTAAAGAAGGGGGATTGTCACCCTCAAGGCTTCAGGTCACAGGAGAGCCCCAAGGAATAGACTGCCCTAAACTACCTCAGATTATTTGAAAATTTGAGAGAGAGGCTAAAAAGGAAGCACAAACAACACATTGTTTTCCTTCTGCTAAAAATAGGTGTATCTAGAACTGGGTGAGCTGACCTCAAAGGTTTCAAATTGTAGACCAAATAGCTAACTATCTAAGGATGGTAGTGTAGGAGTCAAACTCCAACATGACATGCTAGAATCTCAAAGATGTGCTAGCATCCAATACGAACATGGGTCTGGCAAATAGACATAAAGCACAAAGGGCCTACTAACGACCTGACTAACATATTTTTACAGTTTTACAAAAAGAATGCAAGAAATAGAAATTACAACAAGAAGAACAGTGGAAACTAAAATTAAAAAAAAAAAAGACAAAGAAAGGAAAGGAAAAGGTACCACTCCACCCACACTTTGATTCTTCAACTTTAACTTCAAAAGGGAGAACCTGTACACATGGAAATGGTAAAAATATTGGGCTATGTTTTGAGGTCTACCTCAGTCAAACCCCTGCTTTGGTGTTCCCACCTCCATGGAAATCCAGATATGCAATGAGATAGAGAAATCGATAAGGAATGGAATAGATGATACACTATCAAATAGATTGCAAATATATCCTAGATGCTACTCTATAAGACACAATGCTGCAAATAAAATAACAAGAACAATATCACCTTTCCTCCTGCTAGCACTCAAGGCCAAGAGGAAAAGATGAAACCACACCGAGAGAATGAAGCTTCATCAACCTACAAAGATGGTGGAGTTGCAACAATAATGTTGTAGAAGCCAAGTAGAAAGCAAGAATCACCAAGAAGAGAGCAAGAGTGAGCATGAGAGAGAGAGAGCTTGAGAGAGTGAGAGAGTGATTAAGAAGTTGTAAGAATGAATGAGAGAATGAGAGAATTGCATGTCAGAGTGGAGAAGTGAGTTTGAATTTCCAAAATGGAGGTAATAATTCAATTTTCGTTGATCAAGGGAGGGAAAAAGATGTTACCTTCACAGCTAACCGAAGATGTAATGGTTCTATAGATTTTAGAGTCAAGAATTATGTTAGGACGTAAGCACGATGCATGGACATTTGTGTGGTGCATGTGTGTACCCAATAGGAATTCCTCCACCAACACAAAAAGACAAGGCCACATAGAAGGAATAAGTTGACGACGGTGGGTTTACATCATCCAACTTATTGTTTCTAAAGTAAAGGTAAAATAAATGGGGAGTTTACCTACGGTGCAAATTCATGTCATGACAAGTTTATTTGTACATGGATTTCTAAAAGGACAAGGTAAGGAACAAAGGAAATGGAGTTGGGTAGCAAGATTAGGGCTCTCTAATAATTATAATTAGAATGTTTCCTATGGTTATATGTGATTATAACAAGAATAATTTATTTCATAAACTTATGAAACCTATGGATCAAGGCCTTTGTCATGGAATGCATATTCCATATTTAGGTTTTATAATAACTTGTCATATCAAAATGTTTGATTCACAATGCCACATACATATCTTTTTCCTTATTTTCTATTGTGTACTTGTTGGTATTATACATGTCTATGATGGGGGAAAAGGGGATCTAGAGTCTAAATCACACCTTAGCCAATCTAACATTTAGGGACACAAAAGTTATCATAAAATATCACTTGTATATTATCTTGAATGGAAGAGCTAGAATGAATGATCAAGCTTTTCGTCCCTTTTTGTGGTAGCAGGTTTGGATCTAATTTAGAAGTGATGTTTGTGATGATATAGTGAACTAGTCTAATGATGCACCTACATCAAATTAATGGAATCACAAAAAATTGTGAAACTAAAACATAGAAACAAATTATAGAGAAGCAAAGTGAAGAGATAGAACAACCCAACATTCAAATTTGAGCTAAATTTGGTTGGTCAGGGGTGTGGGTGCCCTAGACTAGAAATATTGGTCTTTTAGATCTTTGAATAGATCTTTATAGGTTACAATCTATAGGTCCTTCCTTTTGAGTTTCAACTTTGAAACTTCATCTAGTAATAAATAATTCACCTTGTCCTAATTTGTTAGAATATGATGCTTGAATGTTCAATCTTACAATTATGCCTTCAATATCCTTCCAAATTTGCTTTAGATATGCCATCTGCTCATAAGAAAGGAGAGAAATGGTTGTGTTGTATAGGGGCTTTCTTGAGTCAAATCTCATTTTTGTGTTCCCACCTCCATAACGGCTATGATGATGTAAAAAGTGCTTACCCTTGCTCAAGAAAAAAGAAAAATGGATAAAACAAATGATAAATTGACAAGTGTTGCAACTTACCACTTCATATCTAAGCTCCTTGATGGATTGAGGTCATGGTAACATCTCATGCAAGGATAATTAGATGATTGATTGAAGGTCCTATAAGTATTAGCATTCACAAAACAAATAAACATAAAACATGAATAATCTTACTCATAAAATTGATGCATTGCTAATCATGAATCTTTACTGATGAAAAATGTTGTTAATTTTTCTCTTAACTGCTTTTAGGATGCTCTAATATTTTAATTCCAATTTCTATATGTTTAAGTGATGAAAAAGAATTGTATTTATATGCATTTTTTTGTTTCCTACAAAAGTGATTATGAAGAGCCAACAAATAAATTTAAATTTATAAATATTGCAATGTTAATAGTAAAATATTTATGTTTGGTCCAAAATAGGTTGGTCAAGGGTGTGGGAACCCTAGACCAAACCTATTTTGATGCTTTTGGTTCATTAAATGAATATTTAATATTAATTCCCATTTTTATCCTAATTTTTTAAAAATAACCATAAAACGAGAAAATTATAAGCAAAATTAGGTCTAGGCGCGTAATGGGTAGCTAAACCTAGTGTGAAATTGTCAAGGGTGACAATTTACGATGCTACATTTAGCCTCCACTTTAGTGAGAATATTAAATTACAAGTTCATGCTCATATTCAAGTAAGGATTAGCCAAGAAGGGTTCATCTATCAAAACATTAGAGCAATATGATAACACCAAATCTAGGGGATGCGCTATCCCCCATGCTAAAGATTCTATGAAACAACAATATAAATATAAAGGAACACACACTCATGAGGTATACTACAACATTAAAAACATGAAGTATACACTATGAAGACATATAATGCAAATGAAAAACATAATACAAACACATAAAGAGGGGGTATGACATAATGGACTAGCAAGATCGATAGATTGATTACAAGGATTTGTACCCAAGGCATTCATGAACCACAGGCTAGAAAAGTTCAATATTTTCTAGGTGACTCATGAAAGGAATCAAAAGCTAGTGAAGTTCGGTATTCACCAGGGATAACTTTAAGAAACCCCCCCCTCGGTGAAGGTGTAAAATCCTAGCGAATCTTTCCTTTTATTTGAAAAAAATATTAATTTCCCTAGCAAATCTATGCTCATTATTAAAAAAAATTATAAAATCTTGGCGAATCTTAATGAATAATTGGTAAAAATAATAATCACAGTGGAAAATCCTAGCGAATAATCACTAAAATGATTAATTACAATGGCGAATCTCTCTTTTTAAAATTTTCTAATGATTGTTGATATACAATAGTGATGTAAAATCAACAAATGAAATTACGCCACGTGTTGACACATCACTCGTCCATCGCCTTTGACTATCACACCAAACTATCAACCATTCCTTGTGGTCTCCACCAAGACATGTGTACACCACTTGTACAATTCTGGAGAATCAAGATGGGAATCTACAATATTCACAAGTCTCCTGAAAAAGACTTAAATATTTAACTCCCAACCTCCAAGTTGACATCCAAGTCACTACCATACGTGGTCGTCACCATCCATGTAGACCAGTCCCACCATCCATCGGCTTGTCGCCCAATTAGAGAAACCACAAACTTCACGACCTCTAGTCAGAGGCTAGGAAACTCCAAGATGTTGCGACAACAAAGAAGATTGACTAGTTGGGAAGTTAAGAAACTTTTGAACACTGCGACAAGGTTCCAAGGTTAGAGAAGTCAACGATCCCTCGACCAACACACTGTCACCCAGTTTCAAACTTCTAAAACCCCACAACATAGGTTACAAGGTTCAAGTTTTGGCTGATAGGCCAACAATGAACACCATGGATTAGCTTTTTAATCAAATGGTTGCAGGTTGATTTTGTGACCTAATACGCATGTGCCTTTTAAAAGGCTTGTTGAGGCCCAAAATTTGTTTTGGGCCACATGTTTAGGTTTAATTGTGTGGACCAAAAAAAATTTGGGCCTCAACAAGCCTTTTAAAAGGAACGTGCGTATTAGGGCACATAATCATCCTGTACCCATATGATTAAAAAGATAATCGATGATTCGATGACAATAAATAAAAGCCCTATTCAAGGCTAAAGTATCCCTAAAATTAAATGCTAATTTATTATTTTGGTGATATTGCCCAAGATTAATGGTAGTAATATAATATTACTAGTGAATTTAATTAATATTTGTAATTATAGTATAAACTACTGGTGAATCGGTTCCAATGACGCATCATTTACATAGGCGAATTAATTGAGACGAAATTATTGTTTTGTAAAAACTTGGCGATTCTACATCATTTTTAGCTTGTACTATTCACCATTTTTGGAGGTCTCAATTTTAAATATTCGCCAATTGACGAAGATTCGCCACTAAAGTTTTCCCTAGTATTCACTAAGCGATCTTAATAAGAAACAACATAGGTTAGTGAAGTATGATATTCACTAGGTGAGTTTCAACGAAGGCAACAAATGAAAACACACAAGGGCTAGTGAAGTTCGATATTCACTAGGTGAGTTCTCATGTTAACCATACCAAGAATTATAAGCAAAGCTCGTTGTTTTAAAAAAAGCTCTAATAATGCACTACAAAATATGTTCAATATGTCATGAACACATCCCAAATTTCCAATTATGTGAAACAAAGTGAAGCACTAATGTAATGTATGCCCCCACCTTAAAGTAATTGCTAATGCCAACTAGGAGCAATTGTCTTTAAGGTAGAATAAAAAGATACACGATAAGACATGAGAGCTTGTTGGGAAACCCTATGCCAAGTGATATGTTCCTAATAAAGCTAACTAATGATGAGGGGTTTCCCCCAAAACAAAGCCATATAATTAACAAGAAAAAGCTATGAGGGATCCATAGATCTGGGGTTAGTATAGACGAGAGATAATATAATATGATCATGCTCAAAATTGAAATTATTACCCAAATACTTGTGGAACTATGAACACCAAGGAGGAATTACACTTGAAGATAACAAAAATATTTTGGTTCAACATGTAAGAGACTTGAATGTCTCGACGCTTTACATCATTCCCAAAAGGAAAAAAAAGAACAAACAAGACTTGCATGACATAAAGAATAATGAAGATACAAATAGACGTATGTCAAAACATATTCATTTTCTTTGTATCCTTGTTTCAACAAGAAAAAAATGGTTCATACAAAGAAAAATTACAAACACAAATACACATTGAATAGCATATTATAGGGAGATCATATTACGTGAAATAAAAACACACAAAGATACACAAGATACTAAACATGCAATCCAATCTATAGAAAATCATTTGCATCCCAATATTTTTCATTCATAAATTGAAGGTGGAAAAAAAGCTAAAGGATTTATAGTAAGTGTAGTACAAGGAGAAGCACTAGGTTCAACACATGATGGGTCACTCACCAAAGGAAGATCATCATGGTTTCCCCCATCTAGATTCATAGATTTTTCAAATATGAGAGATAGTTCATTATGCTCATGTTCTTCCATATTAACTTCTACTTTACTATCTGGATGTATCATATAATAGGCTACATATCAGTGCTATCAACATGATTGTGAGCACTATCATTCGTATGAGCCTCTTTTATTATTTATTTTGGCTAGATAGGTAAGGTTTGACTTCATGGTTTGGTGAGGGAGGTGGAGTGGAGTTAGGCAATGAGGAGGATGGATGGATGGGAGGCATCTCATTTGATTTAGTTTGTATTGATGGAGAGCTATTGGGTAAAGGTTTGTTAGCTTCAACAAGTTGGTGAGCCATGGCACAACGTCTTCTTTTATGCTCTTTTTCACTTCAATTTCATCTCGTAGGAGCTTCAATTTATGAAGGATGGATTAAGGCATTCTCCAAAATTAGTTTATTTTCTTCCTTTTTAGGAGGAATTGAAGGAAATATCAAAGGTTGGGAAAGCATTGGATCTTTAGGTTTGTGCATGAGGGATTTTTTTTCATTTAAAGTCATAAAATTTATCCTTGAAGGTATTTCCGATTAATTTCCTTGTGATCCTTGATAGGATGGTGGAGGGGGAGCCATGACATATATTACAAAAGGTTAAGGAAGAATACCTAGCTTGGGTTGAGGTTCATTTGCTACTTGTGGAGTAGGAGGGACAACTATTGAAGCCACTGGAGGTCGAGGAGCCTTAATTAGAGTACTACTAAGGGATAATTGAGATATTTGGTTAGCTTTAAACTTTTGATATTAAAAAAATAGGTCATCTTCACACAATTTAATGATTTGAGTTGGTTGTGGCCAAACATAACTAAGGGAAAGTTTTCTATGATTAGCTAAAGGCTTAAATCTATGATGGTATATAGTATATGTTTGTCCTTCAAATGGAAAGTTTAAACATTTGTGAATAATCAATTGGACCACATTCATGGAGCTAAGCCACAAATGACCTAAACAAATGAAATTGGTTTGACATCAGTATTATGGTGAACATAATATCCAATTTTTTAGGTCTTACTTTGATTGGTAAAGTTATAGAACCAATTGCAGGATGAATAGAACCATTGTGAGCCTTTAATAACACTTTTGAGTAATTATAATTATCCTTATAAATTTCATGCACATACAAAAATTCTTTAGTGATCACATTCACCATACATATTGGATCAATGAGTATACCCCTTACGGGCTTGTCATTAATTCTACCAATTATGTAAAGAGGACCATCAGGTACATCCATGGAAGTATCACTATGAGTGAAAGTGATATTGGGTAAGAGATTTTTTTTCAAGGATGATCCTCAATCATGTTTATATTTCTGAACACTTCATTATCCTCCTCTTCATTATCACTTTGTTGAACAAAATTGGTTGAATGGTTTGGTAATGGATTTGTAAATATTTGTAAGTTTTGGTTAGGCAGTGATACTAATTTATTCCCTTTGTCATTTACACCAGCCAATTGGATTGCATTATAATCAATTAGTTCTTTCACTTGGTGCTTAAGATGCATACACCTTTTTATATCATGCCCTAGATTTTAGTGGTGTTGGAAAAAGGCTTTTGCATTAAAATTTAGAGGTAATGGTTTAGTGGTATTGATATGCCTAATTGGAGGAAGTTGAATCATGTTCTTATTTAATAAATGCAACTTAATAGCATGGAGGGAATCATGCAATTGTGATAATTGTCTATCCCTTAGCCTAAATTGATATTGTTTTGTAGATGTCGTAGCAACTTGTGTTTTAATGTTATTAGAGTTTTGAGGATTATTTATCTTTATAAAAAAATGGTTTACTTAAATGATTGATATTTTTTTGAGGCACAACTTCAAATTTACCATTTGGAGCTAATGAAGGTGTACATTCATATTGGCTAACCGATCCTTACATAAATGTGTGAAGGAGGGATATTTCATCAATAACATATTATCTCTAATGTTAGGTTGTAAGTTTGCAATGAACACCCTTTGAATGTCAACATATGGAAGATTATAGGAGATTTGTGAATAAAGAGATTGATATTGTCCTATAAAATTTGTTACTTTCTCCTTGCGTCCATGTTTGCATTGGAAATCAATCAATGTAACTTGAGATCCAATTTTTGCTGGAAATTTTGAAGGAACTCATTAATAAGTTGTGTAGATAAGGTAATTAAGTTGTTTGTAAATGAACAAAACCATTCTAAGGTCATATATTTCAATGATCTAGGACATAGATCACAAGGAGAGAATCTTTAAAAATGAAGTCACTACAAAAGGTAATCAATGTTGACTCATGGTTGTTAGGGTCTCCTTTTCCAATATACTTTTCAAAGCGAGGTATCTCTATGTTTTGTGGAATGGGTGTATTCAAGATGGAAAATGATAATAGACTATGTGTGAGGTATGTGAGTTTTTTTGCATTTTTTTAATTATGGTTCATATTTACAATTTGTTGTTGTAAGGATGGCATGTTTTACAAAATATTTATTACAGGATCATTTTGTGACATGTTTTGGGAAAGTGTGGAATATGTAGGGCTATTATTAATAGTTGGAGGGTTTTTGTTTTGGAGTTTGATGAGTGGTGAGGTGAATGGAGGTATAGCGGATGAAGGGATAAAACTATAAGAATTATCACAAGAAACCCCTAAAGTATAGTTAATCCCATTGCTATATTGTGTAGTTGATGCGATGACTTGAGGGGTGAAAGTAGGAATGGAAGACATGGTTGTTGGAGAAGATACTTGTGTTCCCTTTTGATTTTGAGAATTAGTGAGTTCTTGAGAACAATTAGTTACCATGGAGATGTTTGTATCTACTATATGAGCTAGGCTACACAATACTTTTATCCCTTGGGAATCATTGATGAGATTCCTACTTGGTTATCCACTAATGACATTATTTCTCCAACCAAAGATTTAGTGCTTAAGTATTGTTGAAAGCCTTCTAGGTCTTTCTCTAATTATTTAATTTTATCTTCAGGGACATGGGAAACAAAACTTTTCAAGTTCACATAAATATTAGGGGATGAAGAAAACATAGGCAATGTAGGAGTAGGAAGAGAACCAAAAATAGATTGTGTAGATGTAATTCCTTGAGTGAAAGAGTTATAAGACTTGGGCTCAACATTGGATGTGATTGCAACATGAGAAGTCATAAGTTTATAACTACGTCTCATAGGGGTATTATGTATGGGACAACAGGTTGTGAAACTCATAAACTGATTATAAGTTTTAGGATGCTTGAAAACTCATATATTAAAGAGAAAAGCATATAACAATGATAGAAACTTAAACAAATTTCAAAAATAGAACAAAAATATGGACAGGGAATACAAAGCCAAAACTACGATTGAAATTTGGATAGAAACTAGGTGGACAAGGGTGTGGTCCCCCTAGACTAGATGTGTAAATTGTTGATAATTTAAAAGTCTAAAAACTAACTATAGCACATCTAAGGATCTAAAGTTGCATAGGTGTAGATTTGAAATCAAATAGAATTCTAGAATCACCCATAAACCTAATTTCTCTATGTGAAGCACACATATGCATATAATTTTATGTTTTTAGATTCAATGCACTAATCCAAATGATAATTTCTAGAATTTAGGATACTGTAACTAACTGAATTTATCTTGACAATGTAGGAAATCAACACTTTTTGAACTTTTGAAATGATAGAAAATATGCAAATTTTTACTTTTTCAATGCTTTTACCTAAAATGTGCATGCACTTTGACCAATGAAGACAACCTAAGATTGTACTCAAATTTCAAAATGGAAACAATATAATTTCATAAGCTTTGCAAATGTAAAAAGTGTCGGGTTTACCAAAATATGATGGGGAAAAAGCAGATCTGATGTCTAAATCACACCTTATCCCATATAAAATTTAGGGACATAAAAATGATCATAAAATACCACTTGGATATTATCCTCAATGGAAGAGCCAAAATGGTTGATCATGGTTTTGGTCCCTTTTTGTGGTAGCAAGGTTGGATCTAATTTAGAAGTGATGTGTGTGATGTAATAGTGAACTAGGCTAATGATGCCCCTACATCAAACTGATGGAATTACAAAAAAATGTGGAACTAAACCACATAAACATATTATAGAGAAGTAGAGTGCAGAGATAGAAGAACTTGACATTCAAATATGATTTGAATCTATTTGGTCAGGGGCACGAATGCCCTAGACCAAAAATCTATTTTTTTCAAATCTTTGAACAAGTCTTTGTAGGTTACAATATGTAGGTCCTTCTAGATTTTAGCTTAAGAACTTTGTCTATTAATGAATAATTCACCTTTCCCTAATTTTTTAGAATAGGATGCTTTAATGTTTGATCTTACAATTAGGCCTTGAATCTCCTTCCATTTTTTTTTTCAAATTTGTCACCTGCACACAAAAAAGGAGAGAAATGGTTGTGTCATATAGGTGATTGCCTAAGTCAAACCATGTGTTGGTGCTCCCATCTCCACAATGGCTATGATGATGTAAAAATTTCTTAACCTTAGTCAAGAAGAGGAAAATTAGATAAAACAAGTGATAAATTGACAAGTACTACAGCTTACCACTTCAAATCTAAGCTCCTTGATGGACTTAATTCATGGACACATCTCATACAAGGAGAATTTGATGTTTGATTCAAGGTCCTACAAGTGTTAGTACTCACAAAATAAATGAACATAAAAACATGAATAATAGATTACTCATAAAATTGATGCATTGTTAATCATGAATCTTGACTGATGAAAAATGCTACTAATTTTTCTCTTGACTACTTTTAGGATGCTCCAATTTTTTAATTCCAATTGCTAGATTTTAGTGATGAAAAATACCTGTATTTATATGTATTTATTTGTTTCTCTCAAAATCGATTATGAAGAGTCGACAAATAAATTTAAATCCATAAATATAAAGATACTAACAATAAAATATTTAAATTTGGGCCAAAATAAGCTAGCCAACAGTATGGGTGCCCTAGAACAAACTATTTTGGGGTTTTTGATGTCATCAAATGAATATTTAATATTAATTCCCATTTTTATCTTGATTTTTTAAAAAGAGCCATAAAACGAGAAAATTATAAGCACAATTAAGTCCAAGCAAATAATTAGGAGCTAAATCTAGTGTGAAATTATCAAGGGTGACAATTTATGATGCTATAGTGTCTTTGTCTAGAATACACAAATAGATATTCCTTAAATGGATTATTTATCCATGACTACATGATAAATTGTATCAAATTCTAGTTGTAGCTAGGTTTGTTAGAAGGATTGGAGGTAATCCCATAATATAGGTCCTTGTACATTGGATGCACTATAGGTAACCATATGGAATTTTTATTAATAGAAGAAGAGTAGTCAATAATAATTATAGAGGATAACATAATGAGGAGGAAGATAGAAGATAACAAGAAGATGGTGAATTAGTTAGCATCATAAAATTCATTGAAGCAAGATTGGGAGCCCTTGAGACAATGCACATGTGAAGAATGATCCTAAGAAAAGAATTTGATGGAAATGGATTAATTTTTCAAGAACCTTATGATGAAGAAACTTCCAATTCAAGAGAAAGAAAAGTTGGGTGCTAAAGATAGATTTTCATATTTTTATGAACAAGAAGCAAACCAAGGTTTGATTTTCCCTATTATTCAAGAGGAATAGACCCTAAGGAAATTATGGATTGGATCCTTTAATTGGAAAATTATTTTGATTTCAAATCTATTGAAAACCTCAAAAGAGTCAAGTATACAACTACTTGGTTCAAGGGCCATGTGGCCTTATGATGAAACTACTAGTGTGGATGGGGTTATTTCCTAACTAGTTATTAGTGAGGACCTATTCACATCATTAATAAGTTTACTTAGGAGTTAGTTTCCTAGGTGGCATTCTAGAAACTAGTATTAATGGGGTCATGTCTCATTAATTATCTTATAGTTGTCTAGGCATTTAATATTTCACTCATGCATTTAAAATTATGCATTAGGCATTTAATTTTTGCATCCAAGGGGGTTATCCAACCTCCTCTCACCTTGCCTATATAAACAAGGTGCTTTTTCATTTGTAAATCATCTCATATCTCATATCTCATGTATCTCATGATATTCTAGAGATTCTAGATATCAAATAAATAGATCATAATTTGATCAATATTTATTCTTGCTCATGATGCATCACTTTCCTGTTCATGTGTATGGTGTCTTCTTGGTTGATCCTTTGAAGTGTGCACAACTTCAACTTCATTTGGGTTATTGTTGATTCATATTTCCAACAGAAATTGTGTTTATAGAGATAGAGTAGGGAAGAATAGACCAAATATCACTAAGTGGGTTTGAATGATGGAATAGTTGAAGGGTAAATTATTATTAGAAAATTATAATTTGGACTTGTTTTATAAATTCTATAATTTATGGTAAATGGGAGTAATTGTAAAGGAGTACATTGAGGAGTTTTTCAAACTTATCATCTACGTAGGTCACATGGAGGATAATATAGAGAAGGTGGCTTAATATTTGAATGGCTATTGAAGGTGCCTACTAGATCACACCAAGGATATAAAAGAAGTTATATAAGAAGTATCAAAGGGTGCAAGGAAAGGGTAATGGTGGAATACATAGTAAAATTTACAAGGTAATGCATAGAAGTGGATAGTAACATCTAGTAGTAGCACATAAGAATACATAAAAGAAAAAAATTAAAGGGGAGGTAGACTTAGATAGGGCTATAGAATTAAATTAAATGTCACTTGCTTCAAATATGAGGTAATCTATCAAGTATTTGAATATTTAGAAGTAGGGAAACAAGGTGGATGTACTAAGAAGATAGTGCATATTTCTTAAGGAATTAATGAGTCAATAAATGAGGGAGATGATGAGCCTGAAAGAAAGTAGGAGAGAACTTGATGTTGTATAATATCTTATTGAACTAAAGTAAAGATAATAGAGAACCATATTTTAAGAATATCTTTGATAACATATGTGAGTTAAGTGGTAAGTGTTGTAAGATGATCATACATGGAGGAATCACAAAAAACTTAGTGTCCACTAAGATGGTAGAGAATTTGGGCCTAAAATCATTATTACATCCTAACTCTTACTACATTTTGTGGTTGCATAATGGTTAGAAAATTAGTGTAAGAGATCTATCATGCCCACTTTTACACAAGGAATGAAATAAGAACTATTTTTTTGAATTAATTAAATGTCACTTAAATAGCTACTAAATAATTACCCATGCAAGTACAACAATGCACACCTGATAACATTAAAATTGCAATGCAACCTAAGTATGCCTTATGAGACAATATGATGGTACAACAAGTGGATGACATAAGTTGTATCTTTTACACTTAGTATTGATGAAGGTATCCAAGGATATGATGCCACCACATGAGATTCCCTCAAAGGGGGCCTCTTAAGGTAAAGTCTCCCTCTATATTCACTATTGAGAGAGAGATATACATGCCATCAATGTGTGGCCCTAAGCTTGAATTAACTCAAAATTAACTATATAGTTGTTGACTAGGACATGTTTACCTAAAAGCTAATATAGATCTACTTACACTAAAATTAATCTCATATAGACCTCAAACAAGATGGCTAGTTATTACCAATAGCATACATAAATATGAATAACTAGTATTACAAGCACCTAGAAAGGCTCACACCCTAAGATCATATCAGTTATTTATCTACAACGTTAAGTATAGTCTAAGGTTATGGTCTAACAAATAATGGGGATCAAATTAAATGAGACCAAGCCAAGCACTAGATCACCATCACATAGTTGAAGTTGTTAGAGTAAAGGTTTTAATTTAATCATGTTGATTAAATTACCTTTATTCCTCTCTTAAGATTTCACTTTAGTTTGCATTTTGTGACATTTAATAATTATATTAATTATTAAATGTCTACCCATTAGGGTTTCTTTTAGGGGTTAATATCCTTTTATAAGGATTCATCATTGTATTTTTACCCTCCGGATGAATACATTTTTCACCGAGCACCCTTACTTGTTTGTCTCCATCTCTTCTTTCGTGAGTGGCATTTGCATGCGGTGATCTTGAGGTGCTGTGAAGTTGGCTTTCTCAACTTCTACATGGTATCAGAGCTCCAGACCTGCTGCTTCCTATTCGTCTTCTGAAGAATTTGGAGCTACGAGGGTTAGATCTGGCTTTCAAGTTTTCTGGTTGTTTTTTTTGAGGATCTGGGTAACTCCATTTTTTGGGTGCATTTTGGGCCCAAACGGACCTCACGGTTGGATTCAGAGTGGCCAAAAACCCATATTTTCATATATGGCATGCTCTATTTGATACGCTGCACGAGGCAAAAAAAATTTCATTTCTAGTGGGTCAGACGGCCTGTGCACGCTTTCTCCGAGGCTGAAAACACAAAAAATTTCAAAAAAATTTAAAATGAAGTTTTTAAAAATCGGCTACTGCTCAAAACCGGCCACACCGCTTCAGCCTCTTTACCGCCACCGCTGGCGGTATCACCGGCCACGTCGGGCAGCTCCATCAGCTGCGATCACGGGCCAAATACAAGGCCTCACCGGCCTCGAGCTACCGCTGACTACCCGCCAATGGTCTCTACGTACCAAATAAGTATACAAATTGCCTAATATGTGACTGTGTGGGTCGAAGGTCTTAGCCCCGAAATGGAATTTTTTTTGCTCTCTTAACCTACCTTCACGAAATCGGGCATAACTCAGGCATTTTAGCTCGGATTTTTGAATGGAAATAGGCGTTGGAAAGCTGGTTCCGAGCTCGATCTAATTGATGAAGGTCTTTTTTCTGATTTTTCCGTTTTGCAGTCTTTTTTGCTAGTCAAAGTCAGAACTTGTGTTTTTCACTCCCGGGGGTGTATCTTTTGCATACGGACTCTGTTTTTTGCAAACAAATAGGTGTTGGAAAAGGGTTTCTGTGCTATTTCCAGATCTATCATTTATTTTTCCAGAATCTACACTAGGTACATTTTATTCAGTATTTTGTGTTTTCACACATTTGTCAATTACTTGGACGCTTCTCAACACTTTGGAAATGATTTGTTTCGTGGATGGTTTTATTTGATCTTGATTTTATCACATTGGAGGTCAGCTTAGTCTCCATATTTTTTAATTTTGAAGATATCATGGGTTTTTCTACTCACCCCTTTAGTTGTACTCGAACGGGGTAATTATGAGTCATGGGCAAAGGGTATACTTACACATTGTAGGTGGCTTAATATTTTGCCTTATTTGTATGATCTCATACCTGCACCAGCAACTTCAGAGGGAAAAATAGCTTGGGATATCATTAGAAATCACATAGTAGGAGTTATTTTGTCTAGTGTTGATTCTGACACTGTGTGGGCTATATCGGGCATTGATTGTCCTCACTCACTTTGGACACGTCTTTGGGAGATCTATGGAGACCCTAGTCTTTCTCCATTCCCAGAGGATCCTGCTTCAGATTGTCTTGTACCCATTGGTTGGAGAGAGAACACACCCTTTGATCATGATACTTTAAAGGAACTTCAATATTTAGACACCCTTACATATTCTGATGAATTAGAGGATTGTCTCACAGCTCCTACTCTTCAGACTGAGATTATACTTGTATCAGCATCTTCTCCTGTTGTTCCTGATCAGTTTGATATTGCCTCTTCTTTGGCTCCTATTGATTCAGCTAAGCAGGACATCATACATCTTTCAGACATGGCTACTTGGGATTCTTATCTTGCAGGCATTTCGTCTTTGTTTGTAGAGTCCTATATTGCAGATTTGGAGGATTACTTTGAGGATTTTCAGCTCCTCTTTATTGACAGCCATATTCCAGCTGTTAGCCCACCATCATCTATGCATTCAGAGGTTGCAGTTTTTGAGTCTTCAGTTCAGTTTGGATTTGACATCTTTTGTTTCAGTTCAGACAGAGAGATTCTTCAGCATCCTATTATGGCACACATCTTGAGACAGATTGATTCTTCTCTCTTCATAGGGTTTCTTCATCTTCGTCCTTTGGATCCATTTCTTCCCAAGGGGAGGAATATTATATGCCGCTTCAGGATCTCTTTCTGGATTCTACCTCAGGCATCCACATGTGCGACAGGAGTTTCTTCATTGTGGGGGGCCTTCTAGTCTCTTTCTTTTTCTCCTATGGAGACCATTGTACATGTACTTATATGATAGAAGCTGTCTATGGGGGGTCTTATGTTATCCACCTCCTATCCTTTTGTTATTAGTGCATTTATTTCTTTCATCTCTTTTTGGAGTAGAGTTTTTCCCATGAGGTTTTCTCTATTTCTCCACTTTACAGAGATTTGGTTGTAATTGGGTACCTTATCTGGCCTTGTTGCCGGGACCCATGTTTACTTTCTAGCATTGTAGTTACCTTTGCTTTCTTGCATATATTTGTAGCTGGACTTTTGCTCATCTTAAGGAGTAGGTTTTAATTTAATCATGTTGATTAAATGTAGCCAAAATTAAGAGTGTTTTCAATCCGTTCAAATCAGTATAAAAGGGAAATTAAGAGTATTTTCAATTTATTCAAATCATTATAAAATATTTCCAAGTAATCAACATTGTTCATAACACTTCCGAATGAGCTTAATAAAAGAGAATTTAAATTGCATTTCATGTATAATAATAATATCAATGTAATGTATCAAGTTTATACAAAGCATAAGTATTTCAATGACTTTTCTCCTATACATATATTCAACCATACTTGGAAAAAAATCAACAATTCCAATAGAAACATCTTTTCTATGCTAAGTCATAAAACTTTAATTCCTTAAATCAATGTTACATTAGATACTTTCAAATCATACTTCTATTTCAAAGTTTCAACAAAGAATGTCAAATACATATACATTTACAATGGGCTTCACAAGCCAATCCTGAATAATACACAAGTACATTAATAGCAAATAAAACTCGGAACCACCAACCGCCGTGACATCATCGGTCTACTTGCGAGCTGGGGCCAAGAATGTGATTCAGGCGCCTTTTCCGCCCAACCACGAAGTCCATGACTTCCCCGGGTTCCTTCCTATCTCGAAGGAATCCCCGGCCCTGCATAAAGGAGCCTAGCAACCCGAAACAGTAAAACAGGAGGGAACTCTCGATGCGTGCCTGATGCCTATATGCATTTCTAACATGAGAAATAAACACATTTCTTGCAACAGGAGGTGGCAGAGACTCAAATACATATATGTTTCTAGGCTTTTAAAACAAACCCATCTATTTCAATGGTACAAGTGCTTGGCCAAGCAAAAATAATACAAGTAATGGTAGTTTAGAAAAGGTAATACTACCGTCTCTGTTGGTCCACCTTCGGCACCCTGTCCCGGAAGTTACCACAAGTAAAGTATGAATAAATACCAAAGCAGAAAGTTGTGCATTTTCTGACATGTTTCATACATTCAATTAATTCTAAAAAGAATTTCAAATGTGAATTTCAGAACATCCTTTGAAAGCAAGATTGTAAATTCAGTAGTAAGATTTCGTTTACTCTTTTGAGAGTACTCCTTTTCTGGTTTGGATAAAAGCTCTGTTTTAAAGAAGAACATGTATGTCATAATACTTTTCAGTGCACAATTAGAAAGAAAGATTTAATTAATTTGTTTGAATGAAACAGTGTTTTCTGTTTTCAGTATGTACTTCTATTCTTTCCAAGTTCAGGCTGACTGATAGTGTAATACCCAATTTTAATACAGGTTTCAGAGTATTAATAATATACTGAAACAGTGCAATTTATTCAGAATATCAGAGGTTTGAAAGATAATCTTGCATTCAATTTTTATGTTGTATTCCTTTACTCAGGATTGTACTACTGTAGGTAAGTATATGACAAGGTAATCAAGATGATTTTCAGTTTACATGGTTCTCAGAGACAATTCTGTTCTTGTTCCAGGTTTAACATTTCTGAGATATTTGTGATATTTAACAGAATTCATACCACTTTCTGGAAATGATTTTCCTGTTTCAACTTGCATTTTGGTATATATATATATATATATATATATATATATATATATATATATATATGTATGTATGTAAAAATTCATATACAGCTGAGTGTAAATTTTGAAGAAAGAAAATACTGGTTTTTATGACTGTTCAAAAGTTCTCTGGCCGTGCACACAGAATATAAACATTTTACAGGGTTTCCTTACTGGCATTGAGCAACATAAGGGCTCAGGGAAGCCCTTGCCCCTCCCATGGGGAGGGGGCGGGCTGTGAGGGGCTCGCGCCTCCTCCACAGGCCGCGGCCTGTGGAGGGCGCGAGCCTCCCACAGTGCCGCGTCCTTCCCATGGGGAGGACAAGGGATTAAATCCCTTCCTCATTCCTATGGATAACAATTTCAAAACTCAAAATAAGAAGACATTTCGTCCAGTATATCTGCATTCGAATTTATCTCAAAGGCATTTTGAATTTATTTCAGATGACAGGGTTTTTATGCAGTCATTATATGCATATATATATATATGTATATATGCACGGGAATTCAGATTCCTGTGCATATATATATGTGTTTATATATATTTCCAATTATAATTGAGAGCAGTTTAATAAATTGCAGATTTTGTAACAGAATGAAACCCTAATTCTGGAAGAAAAGATTGGGTATTCTATATTGCAACAATGAAAAGTAAACTATTACCCAGATGCAGAAACGAAATTGGAAAAGATTTCTCAGTTGTTTGTACTCATATCATGGAATGATGCATTTCATTCCTTCAATTTCCTTACTGCAATTTTTAAATTAAATGAAGGCAAAGTATGAAAAGAACCTGGCAATTTTCTTCTTCAGAGCAGATGCCCAGTAATACCTTCTTGTCGCCTATTTTCCAGAGCTCTCGGATATGACTGAATGGAAGTTCTCTTTTCTCTCTTAAAGCTCTATTCCTCTTTTCGAGGATCATGCAAAGTATTTCCAGATGACAGATAAAATTCTCATGCAAATTCTAAGGATTGCCACATGCCAACAGCATTGTTGGTTTTAAGATAAAATTTCCAGAGCCCAATGTTCTCTCGGGCTGTTCATTCCTTTTTATTTTGGGAAAAAAAAATAACCATAAGCAAACAGAAATATTTCCCTTTTATATAAACCAATTATTTCATTATATGCAAACATAATACTTTTACTTTATTATTTGTTTTGTTTTATTTCTTTAATTTCCTATATATTATATCTCTTTTAAAATAAGGTTTTCTTTCCTTTTTATTGCACAAGGATAAATTAAAATAGAATAAACCATATTCTTTTCATAATTTTTAAGGTTAATTAAACTATATTTTAATTTTGCTCTGCTAATCAATTTCAAACAATCATATTGAAAACAAACATGACCTAATGCAGCTACATGTTTTTAAGTGGTGTGTGCGTAATCGAGAGCTTCTCCTCTTTTACCCTGTCGGGAAGCTAACCTTCTTTTCCTCAATCACACTCTTGGCCTTCGATCACCTGCAACTCAAATGCACTCAGGCGTGCAAAAATGAAAGTGTATTAGTAACCAATGTAGAAATATAAATTTAAACAATAATTAAATCAACATTCCTATTTTATATAAAATGCACTCATAATTCTGAAAGAAAACAATTATTTTTCTACATTCCTATACATCAAAGCATTGTAGTATATTATATTGCTCTAACACGTATCATAATTCGTATATTAAATCCCATAAAGTCATGGTCAAACATTATCAAAATAAGTCATGGTCAAAATAGCATCAAAGTAAGTCATGGTCAAAATAGCATCAAAGTATGAGACGTGACATTAAATTACCTTTATTCCTCTCTTAAGATTTCACTTTAGTTTGCATTTTGTGACATTTAATAATTATATTAATTATTAAATGTCTACCTATTAGGGTTTCTTTTAGGGTTGCACAATATCCTTTTATAAGGATTCATCATTGTATTTTTACCTCTCTCTTGGATGAATACATTTTTCAGCTTTCAGAGCACCCTTGCTTGTTTGTCTCCATCTCTTCTTTCTGTGACAGGTTATTTGCATGCAGGTGATCTTGAGGGTCATGGAAGTTGGCTTTCTCAACTTCTACAGTATTGTCTAGATTTTCTCTCAAGGTTTCACATGACTAATTACAAGCCTATATTAACTCACTTTCTTTCTAGAGTCAAACTTGAAGAACAATGTTCTTGACCATTCATTAATGGAACTTTATATTGGAAACTCATTGGGACTCTCATCTACCTAACACACATGAGACCAAATATTTTATATGTTATGATAATCGTCTCTTGATTCATATAGGATCCTAATGAGCTATAATAGAAAGAAACCAAGAGGATTCCCCACTATATTCAAGGTACCCACACTTTTGGGATTTTCTATGCAACAAGAATTAATATCTAGTTGGTGTGGTACACATATTTATAATGGGAAAGAAATTCTAAGGATTGTAATTATACTTCAAGTTAAATCTTCTCACTTAGTTTAGGTCCTATTTGTTGGTTGAAGAAGTAGTTTACTATTTCTCTATCTTCTACTAAGGTTGAGTATTATGGAGTTGTAAATGTTGCTATTAAGGATATTTGGATTCAAAATATTCTCGTTGGTTTGGTATTCAATTCAAATAGTCATCAATCATATTTTAGGAAAATCAAAATGTTATTAAAATATCACAAAAACTAATCCATCATAAGAGGACTAAACATATTGAGATCCACATGCAAGTTACATTCAAGAGCTCATTCATGCATAGGTCATCAATCTCAACCATTGCCTAACTTCTAAGCAGGTTACTAACATTTTTACAAAACCCTTCATAGAAATAATTTATCTTTATTTGTGATCTTTGAGGGGTGTGGGAGTCTTCACCTTTTAGTGGAACTACCTAGTCCAAGTAATTACTCACAAGGTACTTTCTCTCTATTTGGGGGCTATTCTCTCGTTCCTTGGGAGGCTTCTTCTCTTTGGATGAATCTTTATGTTCATGGGTACCTCATTAATATTAGTTATTTAGAGCTACCTTTTTACCCACCTAAGGTACACTTAAGGGAGGTTTTTAGTGTACATTTTTATTTTCCTAGTGAGTATTTACTTTTCTTCTAGGTTTTTCCCACACTTTTTAACTACGATTTCTTAGGTTAATAAAGTGAGTATTAGTGTGAGTGGTGTGAGGTTTCAACATCTTTCATGGTAGTTACATTTACTATTCTTGGAAAATTTTGGTGTACTCTCTCTACTAGTTGTATTTTCCACCTCCTCCTCTCACTTAGTCTATATATACTCACTCTCTTTGCTTATTTTGGCATCACTTTTTCATCTTGTAGCTTCATATTGTTATTATTTACTAATGATATTATGTATCTTGATCATTTGTATTTCTCTCTTTGGAGAATAACTATATAATTATAATTATATTTATTTAATCATCTATATTTGCAATTTAATAGTTTTTATTTCTCATATTAGATATTGGGTTATCATCCATTTAAAAAAATTTAACAATTTTGTATCACTTACTTCGGGAGTAGTTTTATGTAGCACCATTGGATGTTTTCTCATTTTTTATTCTTTTAGGATAAATAACCTATTGAAATTTTATCTCACACTTTTTTTTATTTCAAGTATTCCTTCAATAGGTTCATTTTCTTATGAATTGATATTGTATCCCATAGTGAAGCATTCATTGTGGCTTTCTTCAATTTTTAACTACACTAAAGGGTTTGTCTTGTTGGGGATTATATGCTACATGAGGTGTCCACTAATGTTTAGGTCTCTCAAATAAAGGTGATTGGATTTTAGGTTTCCTTGTTCTATGAGGTATCTCCTCCTACCTTTGTTCTACTAGAACATTTTGAGTGACAAGTGCAATTTGATTTGCATTTTATTGCCCTTCTATGGCCATATTTTTATATCTAGTTAGATAATTTAACAACACTTGGGATATTCCTAAAGTTGAAGGTGCTTCATCCAAAGCATCAAAATCATTTTCTTCCCAACATATGAGAGCTTTTGATGACATCATTTGAGTTTACTGAAAACAAAATCTTGTATTTAAGATGTATAAACTATACTATCTACCTTTTGTACAATTATAGTATTTGGATGATTTCCCCTTGGGCACTAGCTTGGGCCATAAGGTGCATCACATGAATAACACCACATATTTTTATCATGTACTATATTATTTTAACTAGGAAGCAAGCCTTTTTTAGGATTATTTGGGATCTACTATAAATTACACCTACAAGAACAAGATAAAAAATTTGGGTCTGATTTGGATGTCTACCAGCCTAATATTGGGGTCTACACCCCTAATTATTTTGGTTGAAAGATATACCTGAGATATTTGAACTTTTTTCCTTTTTTTATTTCAACTAACTCATTAGATATGTGTTTTAGCATACTTTTGATTTCATCTAGCCGTCTAGATGATTAACAGGTTGTATATGAATATTTAGGTGTAGTATTCTTGACTAGGATTAGAATAGGGTTTATAATTGTGATAAGTGACTAAATATGAGGCTAAGTAGGTATTTATCTCTATAAATAAGGGTATGGGAGGTCTAGGATCTATTTTCCTTTCTTGAATGAGTTTTATTCTTAGCTTGGATAGCAATCTCATAAGTAGCAATTATCAAATTCCTTATATTGGTTTGAATCGTGACAACAATCTCAAGGTTAAAAATTTTCAAAAAGGAAAGGAAGGTCATACAGGTAGAGAAGGATGAAATTTAGTAGATATCATTTTCCATGTATTTTTAAATTTAGAGAAAATATGGAATGAAATCCATGAGTGTCATTTTGATTGTTGAGATTTGTTCAAATAAGGATATATGATCCCAAGTTTTTCTTTAAAATAGTTGAACAAAGCATCTCCCAATGCATCCCAATCTAGAATTGATGTAAGATCCAATACTAATCCAATAATTTTCCTTTAAATAATGATTTCAATAATGTAAGACCTACTTTTACATTCTTCAATGTAAAGCACAACACATAAGTTAGCAATATCTTGAATGTTCTCACTTGGAGTAATGGCATTGTCCCTAATTAAGTAGGATAATAATTTCAATATTGTAGGTAGAATAGGATCCCACTATAAAAGAGGAATTGGAGATACTAAAGGAATTCTACTAGTCTAGGTCATAAAGTATTTGGAGGATGTTGATGAGTGATGACAAGATATATGGAAGTGGAGGATTTAGAAGAGGCTAATTGATAGGTTGGGTTTATGACTTAAATTTACCTTGATTTTACCTTATAATGCATCTAGTCACGACCCCTAATATCATAGAATGTTAAGTCCTTTGTCTAGAAGATTCATCAAGTGAATTAACATATATTTCAAAAAGAAAAAGAAATGAGATCTTCACTAGAATCTAAATTATATTGGGATTTTGGTCCCACTAGGCAATACCAAAAATGGTTGATACTCAAATATTATAGATGTATATTTTCAACACTAGCACCTCACAAAAACCTCAATAGTGAGAGCTCTCACAAAAGTGTGGTCCATTATTGCAAGAAAACCTCCAAGATTAAAAGGTCAAACACTAGTCTATTCTAGCTAGTCTAATTCCCAATTGGGTGAAAAGTAGATAGATTACTAAATATATTTTACTAAAATGAAAAGAGGCAATGCTCTAGAATAAACATTCTCCACTTATCCCTAAAATAATGAAATGAGACGATCTAATAGTCAACAAAATGATAATTTTGCATATTCACAATGATATAAAAGGTAATTAATTATCCATAAATAATAATAATAGAAGTCAAATAGAGAAAATACCACAACTTCATATGTTAAGAATTTTAGGTACATGCACATCTATAGCCATAAAAGGTCAATGGATTTTTTGAATACATAAATCAAATAATTTTTTTGATGAATAGGTGTGTCAACATTCTATTAATTAGAAAATAAAATACACATATTCTCAAATAAGGGTGGGTGGATACAAGATCACGCCCCAAAAGTCAAATGGGGAAAAGTTCAAAAATCATAAGAACATCAAAACAAAACCTCTAAAAGACTAAACCCGTAGCAACCGAAGTAGGCGAAGGATCTCGATCACTTGACTTACCCCATACATTAGTGAGGTCCAAAGTGATGTCAAGAACATCCCAACCCTCATCTTTATCAACATCCTTGTCTTTATCTTCAATGTGTGTTGGAGAGGTTGCCAAAGCTAGTCGTGGAAGCCACTTGGAGGAATCAAGAGTAGGCCACCCAAGGAATTTTCAAACTTAACAAGCAAAAAAAAGAAGAAAATATATTTATAAACAAGGTGTTTGAAAAGCATGAATCGACAACACCAAATCTAGCCAAACAATTAGCAACAAGTTCTTATTTATACAATACAAAGCTATGAAAATAGATCTAGACAATTCAAAGCTTATTATCATGCAAAGATAATATAAATTTGAATATTCATGACAAACTAGAATTTGAATATTTATGATAAACTAGAAACATTTGATCATAAACTCTTGCATTAAAATTAATCCACTTGAAATAAAATTTTATATTAGAAAATGAATTACATACTTAACCATATTTTTTATGCTTATATATGCCCCTTATAATTTGAATTCAAAAATAATTTTCTAACCTTAACTATATTGAATCTAAAGCTTGCCACCTCATATATATATATATATATAAAGCAGTTGGGATGCATACAAAGTGTTGATTTGAGATATCCAATAGTTTATGAGTTAGAAGTATATATATATAAAGCGGTTGGGATGCATACAAAGTGTTGATTTGAGATATCCAATGGTTTATGAGTTGCTTCAAACTGCTTTTAGTATGGTTCCCCATGACCATTGTGAGCCATCAATTTGTTACGAAGTCCCAAGTATGTCTAGTAGATAGCTCCACTCACATATTTATTTAATACAAGGAAAAATATACTTTGGAGGCCCACCATTCATAGAACATAGAACTTTTATTTGACACCTTACCTTCTTTCCAAAAGGTTCCACAAGCCATTGGACTATGATGTTTCAACAATAAAGATCACAACATAGAAGGCAATACATAACTCTCTTCAACTGTTAATTGACAAGATTGAATGAATGTTGCTCCTCTATGGACCAATATAGATTTGTTAGTTGCATACTCTTGATGAGTCATTTGATTAAAAATAGACAAATTATTTGTACTTCAATTTTTCAAAGCTATATTTTATAACATACATTCTTGGAATACAAGGTAGATTTTTTTAAATAAAATTTTGTAAAGGTAGGGATGAATCATTACAATTTTGTGGATGGTATTTAATTTTAAGGATTGATTTAACAAGATCAAGATTGAGTTAAGATTAATTTGGAATCAATTTAAAAGTGGGTGAATATGAAATTAAGATGTTATCAATCTATCTTCTAAAATGGTATAAGATGATGTTTTAAAGTGCAAGTTCTATTCATACAATTTGAGATTTTTATCATGCAAGCTAATGAGTAATAGTCATATTTCAAGATTGTTAGCTTTGGAAGTAGTAAACCTGAATTTTAAAAGTGTTGGACTAGATCACGAGCATAATTCTATGAAAGGGATAGAACTATGAGTGCAACCTAATACAAAGAGAAAGAAATCAATAGAAAATGAGTCAATCTTAATTTAGAATGATGATTTTAATAGCTAAGAGAAATTGTTCAAACTTAAGATTAACTAGCATGAAAAATAAATAAATTAAAAGCTACAATAATACATTTACAATCTCAAAAAATAAAAATAGACTTTTCTCAACTTAATATAGGTACTCTCACATGACACTTAGAAGTATGGAATTCTATCTCTTTTAAATATTTTCCTTCAATAATGATATTGTGCAGAAATTTTACTTTCAAAATTAACATAAAAAGAGTGATAGAAAAATCTTGCACTTTCTTTGACAACGAGCCAAAAATCCCTTCACATAATGATGTTGAAAGACAAGCACTTAGCTATCAGAATATTAATGTAATTCTTTAATTATTTTGACTCTAAATTTGATGGTTGTATGACTATATTTAAATATGTTTTTCCCATAAATCACAATTAAAAATTTAATGACTATGAAGAAAAGAAAAAAATTAGATAAACTGTTTAAAATATTAAATAAAATTTGTAATTATATCTTTAATATATAGATTAACATTAAAAGCGTCTTTGACTGGGTAAGCTTGCTTGAGTAGACCGTCAAATTTAGACTTCAAGCACATGACTCCGTCTAATGCGGGTACTCCGTGACCCTCATTTATGTTCTTCTTTGAACGCGTTAATGGGCAACGTTTTTCAACTATTTGAAAGCTGATTTCACTAGTCAACAAAATACAGTTACAGTCAGCCGTAAGGGACACAAATATGGGTGGTTGAGCGTGAAGATTTGATTTTATTGAAGATTTGATTTGATTAAAGATTTGATTTTTTAGGGTTTCATTTCATAATAGTGTCTTAGACTATGTTGGTAGAGTAAATATTTTTCAATTTTGAACGTGTAGTCAAAGAAGTACAATTATTCACATTGTAGAATGGTAGATTATATGAAGTTGATTAAATGGATCTTAGTCAAAAGAAAATTGAAAAATAACAACTATCACCATTTAACAAAAAATTGGATTGAATTTTTCTTACTAAGATCTATTTTATCTTCATTTAAATTACTATTTTAATGTGAATAATTGAAACGTCATTGACTCTTATGTGCACGTAATGAAAATAAGTGTGATGTGTGTTTTTCACTATGATTTGCTAAGAATAAATAAATAAACTAACATAAAAGTCTAGGATTTAGGAGGTGAGATTGATAAAAGTCAAGGAGTTACTTTAAAATATTTTTAATAATATTGTACCAATAGTTGTGACTTTAGTGTTGACGATGAATAACCATAATTGAATGAAATGTATTTCTTAGATCTAAAAAGCAACAAATCATGTGATGCCACATCAATGCACCAATAAAATATGACTTAGTGCACAACTATCGGTCTAACTTTTTTGTGGGCCTTTTTGGACACCTCAACAAAAAACATGTTGATGTGGCATCATATTTGATGATGTGGCCATGAAACCTTAGTTATAAGCATGGGACTTGCCAAGTAAGTTGTAGAAAATTAGGAGTGATTTAAAATTTTCATGGATTTTGAGAAATGCAAAGTTAGGGTGCTCAACTATTGGGTCTTGTCCCCTATAGTTTGAACTCTTCTTTCATTATTCAAGTCCTCCTCTATCAATTAGAGCATAAATATTATATATCTTATTGGTGAATGAATGGTTATGATCATCCATTAGGGTGACAATTTTAATGGGAAGACACTAGTA
>VDFB02383137.1:0-17684 GCA_007258455.2 Sequoia sempervirens | reverse complement strand
TGAATACAGATTGATCTGTGTAAGTTCATTGGATGTTTCTGAGAGCATTTTTGTACAAGGTTGATAGGAAAATTATGCTGCTGTAAAAATTGACATCAGAAAGTGAAGTTGATCTTTGTATGTAATTTTTCCTTACTATAATACAGAGATGCTTTTCTTGGTGTGGTGGGTTTTTCTCCCGTAAGGGTTTTCCCATGTAAATCTGGTGTCCAATTGTGTATGTGTCCATTTCTCTTTTTTTGTTATTTCTTTCATGAGTATCTTAATTGGACTATAATTGAAAATTTTGAAGTCACCTTTGCATTCTTCCCTAAGGTTTTGACGTTAGGAGATTTTGTTCCGCACCTAAGCTTTCCTTAAAATCTTTTAATGATGACACATTCAAATTTTTGAAATCAACACATAATCTGATGTCACCATTATTTTTCCTAATTGGAACAAGATTTGATACCCAAGTTGAATGTCTGATGGGTTTAATGATTCCCCCATCTCTCAACTTCATAAGCTATTCTTTCATCTTTGGTGCCAAGGTTGGATTTATTGGTCTTTGTTCTACCTAAAGGGTTTTGCATCTGGTTTAAGAGGAATCCCATGCTTAAATATTTCTTCACTATATGCCTTCAAGTCATCATAGAACTAGTAAAACCCATACCTATATTTTCTTAGTAAAGCAATTAGAATTTATTTAATTTGGGGTTTCATTTTCTTCCCCACATATACTTTCTTAGGATCATTTTTTATCCCTAGATTAACCTCCTCTAGGTCATCTTGGTGTGTGGAACTCTATTTAACAATGCTTTTGTATAGACTAGCAAAATCTCTCTCTAAAGCAACTAAACCCATAGGAATCTTATTGGTCTTCAGTTGGATAACCTCATTACTAAACACTATTTCCTTTCCATCAATAGTCTCAACAAATGCTCCAAAATCAATTTCCTGACTTCCATAATGATCAACACATTGTAAGAACTTAAATATGTCATCATCATCATTGAATACTTGCCAATTCTAAATGTTTTCAGGAACAGAAGGCCTTGTTTGTACCTCAACCTTTGAGATACAAACAAAATTTATATCATTAGGCCTTAATGTTATGTTTGACAACAAATTAGCCATAAAATTCTTACTCCTCTCTATACATTCAATGCCAAAAGGGTAAAAAAATTCTACTGAGTCCTAGACAACATTTATATACTGTTTCAATCTTTTATTTTTTAATAAAAACCTTGACCTAACCTGGGAAACAATTAATTTTGAGTCACCAATGACTCTTAGTTTCTTGATTCCATGTTTTTTTGATAACCCCAATCTCAACAATAAAGATTCATACTCAACAACATTATTAGTGCAAGTTACAAACAATAATGAGAATGAAAACTTATAGGTTTTATCGTTGGGTGCAATGAAAATCACTCTTGCACCAGATCCTTCTTTAAAACAAGCCCCATCAAAATACATTGTCCATAGTTCACTTGTATTGGTTTATTTCATGACCTCTTTTTTCATAGGTGTGGGTTTATGTTCCTCCTCTTGTAACTCCTCAACTCTAAAATTATATGGACTAATGTCAACAAAATGAATTCTCTCCTTAGGAACCATTTCTTCAATCATGTGTGAAGCCCTTGGCTCCCTAACAAGTTGTATATTCTTACCATCAATTGGAAAAGTAGCAAAAGACATGTCACACTGTATACTTCCCCCCATTGTAGCACTCCATTTTCTTGACAAAATAATTCCATATGTTGGGGGAATATTTACCAATATAATGCTCATTGTGAACTCCTTCTTAGGGTATGCAACATTTTTGAAAGCTACATCCTTAATGATCCCAATCACTGGTACTTCCCTAGAATCCATAGCATAACATTTACCATATGCTCTATTGATTTGTAGTCCCATTTCTTTCATGATATCAATAGGCATAATGTTAGATGAAGACCTTAAATCAATCATACAATTCTTTACCAACTTTTCATCAATTATGAGGGCTACATAAAATGGGTCCAGCTAGTTAGGATAGGTTGTAATGGTGGTACCCAATAAATCTGAGGGATATCTTTTATTATCCCTTCAACATCTCCATCATTTAAATCATTCTTACTCACTTCAGGTGGAATAGATACCTTCTTTTCTTCATAGTTTGTATTTGCACCATTGATGAGGGCAACTACCTTTTTCTTTTGTTCATCAATACTCGTCATTTCAAGCAAGGGAATTATAACTTTTACTTGTGATAATAACTGAAACATATCCATAGAGGTGCATTTGGACAAGTCATATGTTATCATACCTTGTTGAATAGTCTTATTCCTTTGTTGCCCAGATTTCTCCTTAGTTCTTTTCTCACCACCTTTCTTTTCTTGCTCATTTTTTTTTGTTTCAAAGCCTTTGCCTTTATGGTTGGGGAAACAATGTGTTCATAAATCTTCACTTCCTCAGGTTTCTTAGCCATATCTTTGTTCCCTTACTATCTTCAACTTTAGTTTCAGCCACCTTATTTTTTGATTTAGATCCCCTTTTGTCATTATTTTTCTCTTAGATAAATAAACCACCAGCCTTACCTTGATCACCATTCACAATCCTATTTCTCAAATGATATGTGCTCCTAGCTTGAGCCACTTCCACAGCTTTCAATCTCTCAACCTCTTCATCTGATGGTCTCCTCAAGGTTATATCTGGTTGGTTTATCTCAAGAGTACAAACATTATAATCTTTTTCATCAGCTTCATTAGAAAAAACTTGTTGATGATATGCATTTGTCTTTTGTATTTGACTATCAACATCTACATCATTTGATTCTTCATTAGAAGAACATTCTCCATCAACAAGGTCTAGTTTACTTGTAAGAATATGTATTTCTCCATCATTCTCATGGGATGAATCATAATCACTAGGTGCATTTTTCTCCTCTTCTAATGATTGTGTTATCACACATTGAAGTGGAGAATGTGGCATTTGAAAATCTATGCACCATGGGGCCTCATCAATAAAATTAGAAAACTTCCTTTTTAATGGATTAGGAGTACCTTTATTCTGCACATTCTTTTGGTTATTTTGAATGGGTTTTCCATTATGCTAATTTCCATTGTAAGGGTGATCTTTTAGTCTTGGTGGAATTTCATTTCTATGAAAGTTAGACTTTTCATTTTTCAGTCCCTTTTTATTCTTTTCCAACTTATAGCTCAAATCTTTAAGCATACTTATCAGCTTGTCAATCTTATCATCAAAGGTTGACCCCTTTTCTTGATGACCCTTAGGATTTTTCAAAATGTTTACATCATATCTTCTCCCTACTTTTCCAGCAACCCTTCTATTGCTCTCCATGTGCAGAGAGACTTTGTAAGCATCCCTCAAAGTTTGAGAATTCTTAACCCTGAATTGATAACCCATCTTTAAATCAAAGGCGTTACAATATGAGACCAAACACATGTGTTCATTAGGCCTCAAGTAAGTTGGGATCTTGAACATAGCCTTTTTGAAACCAAGTGTTAAATTCAGGAACCATTTCATTATGTCCCTTAGTGATTGTATTAAATTCATTTTTTAACATGAATCTGGGGTCAATTTTTCCCCATGCTGTTCTCTAAAAATCCACTTGAATTCTTCCCAGGATCCTATACTCTCCATTGGTAAATCTCTATACTAGTCTCGGGCATCCTTAGTAAGTGACTACATGAATAGTTTCATCATTACATCCTCATCCTCAACTTCAAAATCATCCATAATGTTATTGAATGATCTCAAGTGATCTTCCCTTGATATGGCATTATTCCCAGAGAACCTAACTAGCACATTTATTATGTCATTGGGAAAAGAATTGGGGTAACCAGGTATTCCATCAAAATACAGTTGCCTATATTGATCCAATTGCATTGGTCTTCTGGAAAATTGATCTCACTGACTTAGTCAAGGTCCACCACCACTATGCCCCCCACTCTTTTGATTTCCTTGCTGATTGGAAATACTTCCACCAAATTGATTATTGGTGTTTCTTTGGTGTTGAGAGGGTTGTCTCATTCCATTAGAACTTTGTGGCTAGGAATGGGGAATAGATTGACTAATGGCAGATTAAACATTTATGCCAGTAGTTTAAGCTAGTTGGGGTGTGGAATGAGGTGGGTTTTGAGAACTAGAGGCTAAAGGACCTCCAGTAGAGGATTTTAGAAATGCAATTTTTCTTTGCATCTCTGCATTAGCAACAAGAATTTGTATCCTTTCTAGTTCCTTATGTAATTGCTCATTCTCTATTTAAAATTTGATATTTGAAGGATCAGGTGATGTATTTGTGGGAGTACCACAAAATGGTACACTTGTACTTATACTTATCCTCTTGGAATGAACTAAAGTACCTTTTCCTATATCCATAGGTGGTGATGGCTTACTTATAGTGGAAGGGGCTGCAATTGAGCTTGTAATAATGGAACTAGTCTAGGTGTTAGTATGGGTAGTTTCTATAGGAACATTTGAAGTAGTCTTCTAAATAAAAGGGGTTAAGATAGGACCATAGAATGTGGTAGGAATAAGGGATGGTTCATCTTGAGCCATCAGTTTCATTTTTCCACCCTTCTTCTCAGTTGATCCCTCTCGAGTATAGCAACCTTTATCTTTTCTTCCTTTATTTTTCTTGTTTAATTCTTAATTATTCAAGCCTCTGGGCTTCCTCTTTAAGTCCCTCAATGTCTTTTATTAACTCATCCTCATTAGGAAAAGTTACATCTGAATCTGAATACTCAGGGTATAGCTCACAAGATGCAAATTTTCTCTTCTTGAAAAAGGGTTATGAGTTCTATTATGAGGACCTCTAGATGAGCAACGTCTAGGAGAATTGGAAGTGGAAATGGCCTCAAGATTCAACCTTTGAGATTCCAATGTAGCATAAAAATCCCTATCCCAAAACTTTCATTGTTCTATTGGTTTTGAGGCCAGAGGATTTGAATTGGCTTGTTTACCATCAATAGTTTCCTTTATGACAGGGTTTTCCTCACTTATAGGGAGAATTCCATACTCATGCATATTATCATTAACATCATCATGCAGATTTTTAGATCCTAAAATAGAAGGATCAGTTGACTTGTACTTTTGTCTGTAGCTTTTGTTTCCAAGATTGCTTGGTGTTTCAGTATAATTCTCCTTCCAGTCTTTGCTTAGGATGCTTCTTGAGATGATTCCCCATTCCTCTCATGGCTTCTGCAAACTCTCACCTCTCTTCTCTTCTCAATTTCTTTAAATTCTAATGCACTGACATAGGAGACTTAGACTCACCACCCAAAGTAATGAGAATTAGTAAATATTTGTAAATATTTGAACAAACTTTGGAGAATTTTCAAATGCAGAGAGAACTCAGACAAACCTATGATAATTTATTATGAAGACTCACAAATTCGTGCAAATATAACATGAAACTTTAATTGATAGACCTCAAACTAGTGAATGATAAGATACTTTGACAAATTTATCTATGCCTAAACATAGAACTTCAAAATTTATGACTTTGACATTAAAAGATCTTGAACTAGAGAGTTTACACAAGTTAATTCCCCAGCAGATTTTCCAATCTATTGGTTTTTTTAATTCCAAAACAGATCTCACAGATAATCTATGGTTTTGTCACTTCTAATTGTTAATTATCTGGATGGATTGGCCAACAAACATGTGAAATTTGAAATAATTTTCCCTCTACACTTTGGGCTTTGCAAGACCCGAGAGTGTGATCCCTTACAATATAATTATGATTCTCCTATGCTAATTTATCTCATACATTATAAATAACAGACATATTCTCATATAATTTGCTTGACAAATGAAGAACTTAGAATATCTAGCAAATCCTTTAAAACATTTGATAATCTATAGCAGAAGAATATGAAATCACATGATGCTTCTAAAATAAACTCAAATGAAATGAAACTTTGTGATTTTTAAAATGTGAGAGATCCTAGAGATGCAACTTTAGACACACATTCCAAATCGGTGCCTTAATCTAGGGCATGGAGTCAGATAAAATGCAAGCTATATGGTATAATAGAATTACATCTAAGCATCACAAAGCTTTACAACAATGCATTGCAATGTTGTACTCAAAATCCTCAACCAATTATTCTTATCAAATCCCTGCACAATGCAACACAAACCTATACTTCCATAAAAGCATTTAACCTATTCTTTGAATAAGAGCATCAATAGAAGCACACATCCACTGAGATAATAATGGAGACAAATCAAATGATCTTTGATCAATTGCATTTATAGTTTGCATAAAGAGTACAACATGAGACAATTGGCTTCATAATTGCCATTATATTCATTCAAATGCTAGTACTATTATACAACATATGAAAATGCATAAGACATAGAATCAACAACCTAAGAAAAGACTCAAACTCTGTTCTTTTTATTACATTACAAAATTCTCCAAGAGATCAATCATCTCATGAAAATGTCCTTCAATTCCCTTTTATAAGACAAGGGAGCAACAAGCTTTGAGCCATTTGACACATGCCATATTTTTATTTGACATTCATTTACATTTCAAAATTACAAGTACAACTACCTTCTCATGGATGGAATATTCCAAGGACAAAAATAGTTATATTTACTCAATGTAAGCATTGTCCCTCCAAAAGTCCCTTTGATGTTGATTGTTGATTTTTTCTTCTCTTTTTCCTCATTCTTCTGCAGTGAACCCAAGAATGTTTAGCTGGCTAGTGAAGACAACACCTTGTTGTGTATGGAAGGACTTAAGAAACAAGTCTGAATAACAATTTCTTATTTTTCTTCAAACCTATCGAGGTTCAGCCATCAGCCTTACCATTTACCTTTTACTATCCTTGACTCCATTGCAATCCAACACACTAACCTCAGAAACATCAAAGTGAAAAACACTAAACCTTGCATTGAGCAGTCAGAGGTCGGGGTTTTCCTTTACACTTTACTGCTTACATGCCTTTCAATCATGGCGTAATCCATTATCTCGACTCGTGATGCCCAAAACCATCCTTCATAGTCAATAGTTTCAACCTGTATAGGAGCGAAATTGCACCTCTTAAGCAAATTCCCCTTTCACACACCCTCACCTTAGAAAATCAAATATGAAGGTGAAATTCCACATCACCCACCTGCCTTCCTTCCACTTGGAGTTCATTCTATGTGTCGATGAGAGAATATTTATTAGGGATGAATGTGTAGCACGCAGATTTCTATGCATCACATTGTCGTCCTTGATGGATTCCTATGTATGAATTTGGAAGAGGCGTTACACACCCGATTGGAGCTAAATTGTAATGTCCCTCTTTGACCAACCAACCCAAAAAATACCTTATTCCTTCCCATCCCACCTTCAAAAACATTCATTCTCACTTCATTTCATCCTCTAGAAATTCTCTACACATCCAGTAACTTCATTCTTCACATTTTCACTCTCTCAAGCAACATTCTAGCATTTCACTTTGAGCATTGCAACAGCTTTGAAGCTCGTTCAACTCCACATTGCAAGTGTGAAGGCTATCATAGAAGTGTGGGCTTGGAGTCTTGCAAGACCTCCCTTCATCATTGTTGCAACTATGGTGACTTTTCCAAGTCCATACCTTGCATTCTCCTCCATTGGCTAGTGATCTTTTGGTTGGAGGTAGTAATGCTTCACTCCTCTCCTTTGTGATTTGATAGAATGACATATTTTTTTGCAGTGTTCATTAAAATATTTCTTTCCCTCTACTTTATTTATCACATATTCTACTATGTTGCTTTTTGGCTATCTGTGGAGGTGGAAACACCAAAACGGGGGTTTGACTGAGGCAGACCCCTATATAGCCCCAACAACTTTCCCTTTCTTTATTTTTGTGTAGGTGGACATACGTGTGGAGCTAGTTAGAGAACTAATGCATTTGTGAGATCATCTTCATCATCTTAGCTTTCATTTATTTCCTTTATCATCTTCATCTCTATTTATCATACTTTCTTATTCTATTTTCTCCATCATACTCAACTAGCTAGGTTAGTTATTTTTTAGGTAGTTTGTACTGTGATCCATGTTTTCTAGTCATACAAATTCCAACACACCCGAGAGATGCCAGTGTGTTGCATTGTCATCCTAGAACTGCATTGCCATCCTCAGACAAAGAGCTACCTAAGGTATAGTACCAACCCCAAAAACCAGCTTGCCTAGCCTAAACCTGAAGTTTGGGTCTGTAGAGTGACATAAGTACTATATAGTGCTCTTCATTCTCACTACTCACCCGAAGACATCCTTTAGAGTGAGGTAAGTTACGGCAGACCTCCGCTCTCGACTCTGTTGACTGTCGAAATGGAATAGCAACAGTTAAACAAAATACTGTTATTATGTTTCTCCTGAAAGAGAAAGATAACGCATGGATATTTTAGGTCCCAAGGTCTTTATAGTTGGTTCTCAACTATGCTAATGTCCCTCAGTGGTCAATGTAGCAGTAATGTTCAAGGGGCCTACTGGTGTGACCTTCTGGATTGTTCTAAGATCAAGCATGAATTTAAACCTACTCTAACCAGGGGTTTTTAAAGAAACATAAAAAATATGGGTCAGAGCTTTGGGACAGAAAGAATGATAATTCACCTATCTTAACTAGACTTGCTATCCTTCAAGGAATTGTAAACTAAAACTAAAGAACAAAATTAACTTGTGATTAACACACAGTTGCATTCATTCACAGTGCTGATTTCTGCAACAGAGTACTAGTTACCATTTTCAATAAAACACCAAAAAATTCCATTCCTTGAAGGCTTCTCAAATCAAATGAAGACAAACACCATTCTAAAACACAATCTGAAGTAGATTAAGATCTGGTTGCTTCTACTATTAGTGAAACAGATAAGAAACAATTACAAAGTTGGCACAATCACCAGTGTACAAAAAATCTAAGACTCCAAATTGTTTCCATTTATATTAAAAAAACTTGAAAGATACATTACAGGCTTCTTCTAAATCTAATTCCTAACCAAGAAGACAAAAGAAGCTCCTATTACAAAGAATCAGGATGCAGTTCTGTCTCCTCTATCTTTCCTGTATTTCCCTATGTATTCTAAAACTTCTTCTCTAACCCTAGAAGTTCTAACCTTAGAAACTCTAACCTTTACAAAGAGGCAAGAATGCCATATATATATAGGGTGTACCAAAAAGAATGTGTTGTCCCCCAGCATTAGGGTTTAAGAAATATCTGCTTCCAGGAGAATCGGCTCTCAGATCTTTCCGAAGAGAGTCAAAGCCGCATTCAATGTGAATCCCTATTGTCCATGCCGATGAGAGATTGTTCTGGGAATCCTCTTAGATCTTTTGCAGCAGCTTCATTTACTTTCGCCTTTCGTGTCCATCCTTGAACTCCATCGGGGTCGCCTTGAATGCTCTAAAAGCATTTTTCCATTAATATTGATCTACCTCCTGCCAATGGTCACTACAGCTGTCCCTGCGAGTCATAGTTTCTTTGTTCTTCTGGCCTTCTTCATGTTCTAGACTTCTGTTGCATGTTGACCATCTTCTGGAGTATCATCGGGCCTCCCTTTAGATCTGAACATTATCATCTGAGCCAATCCATCGCCCTTTGATATCAGAAGGAATCCATCTGGTTTTCATTTTGTCGATCTCCTTCAAGGTGGTAGTCAATCGGTCAATGGCCAATAGGTCATCCCTTTAGCCTCTTCTGATTGGTTAGGCATACGCCACGTAGGATTATCAGGTGGTCAAAGGTGGCACACATTGAATTGCATGTCGGTGAGACACTAATCGTGTCTCCCCAATGCGATTATGTCTCTTCTGGCAGCTATCAATGTAGCATAAGACGGTCGGTAAGACCTTCCATCGAGCCACGTAAGTCATATCGATATCCCCTTTATCGTTGAGACTTCACTTCGTCGACGAGACATCATAGCCAGGGCAGACTTTTAACCCAAGCTCAAGCTTCTTCTACTTCGGAGAGACCTCTTCAAGTCGGTGGGATGTCACGGCAAGGCATCAAAATCCTTTGTTGAGCCCATTCCTTTATGTCGGGGAGACCTCATACCGAATATCATCCTTTGGCGATCTTTTCAGTTCGGGGAGACAAGCTCCCTTCGCTGAGACCCTACTCTGAAGCCACATTCATTTATGTCGACAAGACTAAGTTCCCTCGCCAAGACATCTTGGTGAGCCTTCCTTTCTCTGGCGAGCACACCCATGTCAGGGAGACTCCCTTCATTTCGGGGAGACATTACCTTGAACTTTACATCCTGTCGCCGAGAGATCCCTGGGTCGCTAAGACCTTTCATCGAACTCCTTTTATTCTCGTTGGGCTCACTTTGCTTTGGCAAGACTCCTCGCTATCGGCCAGATGTTATGCTGAACCCCCTTAGTCCTTCGAGGAGCTCCTTCTAAGCTCGAATTTCTTTCGATGAGACATTTTGGAGTCGCTCAGACACCACGCTGAATGCATCCAGTCTGCCCGAAGGCACATCTTATCAGTGAGACATAAAGATCTTGCTAAGACCTTATGGCAATGGAATCCCCTTCTGTTGAGGCCTTCATTTCATGTTGGCGAGACAATCCCACATTGGGGAGACCTTTCCTCGAGTCCTTGTCATATCGAATATTGACCCTTCAGCAAGACTTTTTCATTTCGGCTAGACCTCCTGCCGAAGGCAAAATTATCGCCGGGCTCATATCTTTGGTGGGACCTCCTCCTATACTTTGTCGGCAAGACCAAATGTACTCGCCAAGACATCTCTCCACCGCAAAATTTTCTCACCAAGATACATCCTTATCGACGGTCGGAAATACTTAAGGCGCTCGGTAAGACCACCCACCGAAGACACATCTCCTACCGAAATGTTTACCCGTTCCGTGGTGGTCGGTGAGACATAAAGATCTCGTCAAGACCTTTCTCTGAAGGAGACTTTCATACCGATGGGAAACTCTTAGTCGCTGGGACAATGATTGATGTCTTGCGGATAGGTATCTGCATGTGAATTCCGATCGTTGTGACATCCCTGAGGTCTTGCCAATAGGCAACATAGACGCCTATTAACCAAATGCACTGGTAGTCGGCAAGACACTTGCAAGGTCTTGCCGACTTTCTTCCTAGAGAAAAATTATGACCAACTCAACTGAGGAATACATTCCAACTGAGCTCCCTTGGAAAATATCATCACGCGTGTGATTTGATCCTGCAAAACAAAGTCCCCATCAGTCCTCAAAAGCACATAAGATATATTATTCTAAGATACACTATTGTTTATGATAGTGTCATTCAATTTCCAGCAAGAAGAAAACCAACTCAAGCTGAAACATAACCAAAATTTAATAGAACCAGCAGACAACTTAGGAAGAAAACAGAAGAACCCCAAGAGAAAAAGAAAATAATAGAGGCAAAGAAACCAAAAAGAAAGGGGGACCCATTTTGTTCCGTAAATGGGGTAGTTATGCAAGGCATAATGGACTCTTTATGACCGGAGCCTTGACGTGGTTGGTCCCCCCTCTTACATTTTGTGAACCGATGTGAACAATGTCTACTCATTTGTCTATATTGGATCTTGTCCCTTGTGCCTTGAGATTGTTTTAACCCTGAGTGTTGTGAAGGTTTATGAGCATCACAATCCAGTCCAAAAATTTTGGGTACGTTGTTAGATGGAGCATGCGACACTTATCGATGGAGAAGATGAAGGTCACTTCTAGTTTCACCTCCAGTTTCTCCACTAGTTTAGCTGATGAATTTATCATTGGTTTTCCTATAGGCTTCACTAATGAGATGGGTTTCATAGATGAGACCACTCACATCCCCACTCCTCCAACATCCCCCATGGCTTTGTCCATGGATGAGGATGAGGTTGTGCATGTCCCAGAAGAAAACCTTTTGGCATTGGATAACAGGTTACTAGACCGTGTGCACCATTTGGAGAAAGCACCAAACATGGCAAGAGTCGCTAGGCTTACTAGCGAATTGAGACATTTGTTGGGAAAAGATTAGACATGCATAGAATTTTTGCGTGGCCTTGCCAATCTAACTAAAGCTTATGTCCCTTTGTATAGGCCTAGATCAGGTACTACCCAAGGAGAGGTGCTCAATACTTATGAAATATAAATAGGCATTTCAATGCCCACTATGTTCGTCTGCATGGCCAAATGAGGGCCCTCGATTAGTGTCTCTTCTATTTTTCAAAAGCCCCCCACTATCAAGGTGATTAAAACACCCCTTGGGTTCAGTTTCACCCCTCTAACTACCCCCGGTGGTGGAGGCTCTAGCGAAATGAGTGGCGGTGGTTCTAGTAGCGGAGGTGGTACTGATAGAGATGGATCTGGTGGAGGCCACGAAGGTGGCACTAGTGGAGGCCCTATCAGTGGCAGTCACGGTAGTGGCTCCGAAGGTGGTTCTGGAGGTGATTCTAGTGGCAGTGGTTCTGGAGGCTCCACTAGTCCTTTGTCATCTACTGACCCCATTTTGAACGCCTTACTCTAGAATATGGCTTGTATGCAAAACCAGTTAGTGAGTCTCTCTCAGGCATCGTCCCAGCCTATTTTTCAACCCTTTTTCCTACATGGCCCATTGTCGGTAGCAATCCTAAGTACTCCCTTCCCACAAGGATGGAGATCCCCAAATTCAAAAAGTATGGCGGCAAAGGGGACTTGCAAACGCATGTGTCCGCCTTTAATTCCATGTGTACAAACTTCTTCCATCATGATGCTTTGATGGAAAAATTATTTCCTCGATCCCTTAAGGATACAACACTTGAATGGTATTGTTCCTTACCCGACAACTCTATTTTCTCATTTGATCAACTTGTAAATTAGTTTCTCCAACAATTCCAAGCCAACATTGGACTAAAGATGACCTTTTCGGATTTCATCCAATGCAAGTAAGGGGATAATGAGAATATTACTGATTTCATAGCGCGGTATCAAGCGCTCTTCTCTCAGATCTCGTACCTACTGCTTGATTCTGACATACAGAAGGTGTTCATAGGGAACCTGCAAAGACCATGGCAAGAAAATTTTTCCCTTATAAAATAGATCCTTCTTTCGCACATCTATGTATGGCATTCGCACATCTATGTATGGCATTGTAGGAGTATCATCAGATGGTAGTTCAGTTTGGGGGATCCTCCTCACGCTCTCATTCAGAAGGAAAATCCATTGTATCAATCTCAGGGAAAGGCAAGGCTGTTGTGAATGTAGTAGCCGCAATGAATGATAACGGCCTCAGACACAATAGAAAGTTCACAAAGTTAGTAAAATCTTATTCTTCTATCTTGCAGAAGTTGTTGAAGGATAAGATCATAACCTTGGAAAACCCTTGACCTCTCAAGGAACTTTACCCTGATTGGTACGATGTGAATGCCTTTTGTCAGTACCTTCAAGTCAACGAGCATGATACTGAACATTGTATGTGCCTACGTCATGAGATACAGGACCACATAGAGGATGGTACTATTCCTCTTAATGGGAGTAAAAAAAATATAAATAATTCAATGGTGAAGGAAAACAGTGAGTTGTAGATATACACTGACCTGTTTCTGTCACATTTTGCTAACTTAATTATTGATCACTCTGATTCTACCACTCAGCCTAAGGTGTATGTTAACATGGTTACGGTTACTCCTACGCAACTTGTGACTAGTTCACCAGATGTAACATTCACCTCGCAGGATATACCCTTGAACAATAAGCCCTCTCCCCTTTGCATTCCTACTCATCTCAATGGGAACATTGTGACATGGGTCTTAGTTGACCCTGTGAGTCGAGTGAATGTCATTACTGAGGAGACATTGTGGTTGAATTCATTACAAAGGGAGGAGTATGAAGAAAAATATCCACCATCTGTATGCATGATGGCCTCTCTCTCAAGTCGTATGGCTCAATAACTCTCTTTGTCCTAGTTGGACCTAGGGCTATGAACACAACTTTCGATGTTATCTCAGAATCTAATTTTTTCAAGGTGAAGTTAGGCATACCTTAGCTAGCTTCCATGAACGGGATCGCTTATGTCATTCACAAATGTCTTAAGTTCTCCCATGAAGGTGTTGTGCACATTTTGCGTGACACTAGATACCATCCATTAGTGTCCCGTGGGGGTTACCCACTGGATCATTTTTGGCCCACCCTGGTTCGTCCGCTTCCCCCAAGAATGAACCTACTTTACCGAAACTATGTGAAGTATAAGACCAAGGGAAAAGGACAGCCAAATTTGACACTTCCAGTTGCACAACAATGAGCTCCCTCCTCTTCTCAAAATGGAAAGCAGAGGCATGCTCATCCTCAGGTTGTCTCTTCTACTCCTCTTTCTGAAGAATAATTTTGGATGAATACTCTTGGCTTTTACATGAGAAGTCTTATGGTGCCTACTTTGTGCAAAGTTAATATTAGGATATCAGATCTTCCTACTGTGCCTCTTGGACCTTGGCCCTACCTATATGGTAGAAGAAAGGGTCCCCACAAGGAATTCTTTATGTCTTGACCTCTGTGTCCTTCCACCACTCCTACCCCTAAAGCATTGAATGGGAAGAGCCCCGCCGCCAAGGCGCTAGATCCAACTCCCCCACTGTCTCTCAATCTCTCCCTCCTACTCCTATCTAGAAGTCTTCCCCTCCGCCATAAATAGTTGTGATGGACACCCCTATGGTTGAGCAGGAGTCTTTTGTCCCTTTGTAACACCCGACCTCTAGCTTGAAGAGTCGTAGAAACCGCCTTGCGCACGAGTGCAAGCACCGACGAAAAGCTCCGGCAGCTGAGTAGACCACTTTACAGAAAAAGGAAGAGGAGATGACTACCCCTACTTTAGGGCCTACTAATGCATCCTCCTCTTTCCTCCCCTCTACTTTCGTTCAGTCAATTTTTGTCTTGATTTTGGCTCTTGCTATGAGTGTGAGTGCACCTAACCCCAAAAAGGTGCAGGTTTTTATCGCTCCCTCAGTTGAGCTTCCCCTATTGATATCCCTTCCGGACATCCCATGATTCCCTAAACCCATAGACATGTCAAATACCTTAGTGGTGTCCACCGAATCTTTCTCCTCCTCCTCTATGCCTATTTCCTTGTCTGTGGGGAGTTCGCACCCCCCGATGAAGCAAAGGATAGAGGTTGGCCCTTCTAGCAATGGAGGGTGTACAAGGATCCCACCTTCTCCAAAGAGTGGTCCTGTGCTAGCCTGTTCTGTCCTAGTGATGAAACAAGCTCCAGCTTCTCCTAAGTTCATCACCACTCTCGAGTCACTCGATGAGCCAAACAGTGAATCTCGAGCACCATCCACCCCATCTATTGTGGTATGACATGGAACTTCTGGAAAGTGTTTGTTCAACTCTCTAGATGAAGTTTTGTACTTGTCATTGATCTTCGTAAAATCGCTGACCATAGCTCCACAAGAGCCTAGTGGAGAAGACCTTGCAGGGCCTTCTTTCTTAGCTCTTTTTGCGGGAGGGTCAAAAACTCCTCCCCTTAATATTCCACCACTGCAGGCTCATCCAACTTCCCCTTATAATGATCTAGATTGGGAAGTTGATGACCTCATGGTCAATGAATGTTAGGGGGAGGCCCCTTCTTTATCTTTAGATTAGAAGTGATTGTGTTTTGATGTGTTCCCCCATGCTTGTGTTATGTGTTCCTAGATGACCCTTGTCACCCTTGTTGGTGCTTGGATACAGGAGTGGTTTTGTGTCATAAACCTTCTTCTATTTGTATCATCATTTTTCCTCTGTTATGTGTTTTGATTTTCAAAAAATTAGGGACAATGGAAAGTGTTGGGGGCATTTAGGATTCCCTTCCATGTTGACCCAATTTTATTTTATTTTTTTTCCTCTCGTACATTCTTCACATGGTCTGATATAGTAGGGGGTTGATGACAATTCATTTATATACTATTATTATACTCATATATATTTATGGACAGTTATGACCCTGAAATATTAGATCACCCCTATGCCTCTTGTCTGTACTATTTCTCTTTCACTCTTTTATCTTTCTCTCTTCTTCGCTTGAGTTGTCCCTCGTATGTGCAACAATGTTACTTTCACAATGTTTCGATTTTCAAAAAATACATTCATTGCCAATGAATCTTTTCTTGAAAATCCTTGCAAGTTTTTTTCAAGAATCGCATTCTCAACCTGGACCCCTAATGGAACGTGTCTCCTTCATTATGGGTTTGCAAAGAAAGGACTTGAGAACTCTCCTCCGAGATGGGAGCATCTTTTTCCTGTGGGAGAAGCCTCAAACTTCCCCTCGTGAGGGGGCATTTTCTTTCTTTTGAATTCCTTGATGAATTGAACGTCTTTCAAAATGATTCCTTTATGATGAATTGATTTGAGAAAAAGACATCTCTTTTACACTTTCAAACAGCGTTTCCCTTGAGTGGACCCCTTTGAAAGCCTTTAAAATTGTTGACTATCTGTTTGTTTTCCTACGTGGTTGCTTCTTGTTTCTTTGCATGTTAACATGTTGCTTTGCAGGTGTGCCTATGAAGCCGCTTTCCCATCTGACTCTACAGAGTTCCCTTGCACTGGGCTTCCTTCATGAGAGAGAACTTGGGGGTTTCCTTCTTGCAGATTTGTGAGCCTATAAGGAACTTACTTCACTAGGCTTCCTTCATGAGAGAGAACTTGGGGGTTACCTTCTTGCAGGTGTACAAGCCTATAAGACACTTTCATCCTATGGGATTTGTACATAATTGGTCTGAAGGCCTTTGGTGTACTTTATGCAACTTAGTAGTTCTGCGGAGCTATGTAGTCCTTCTATTCGAAACTCCCTAGAAAGAGTATTATGGAGTCCTTTTTCTGCCCTGCACTTTCGAGTTCACCAGATCGTGGTCTGCTTCCTCAATGGTTCAGGTATACATTTCTAACCCTACTAACCCTTCGTCAACTTTACCGAATGCTCATCAATATGTACGCTCACTAAAGTGGGGGAAAAATGTATAGGAGCAAATTTACACCCCTTAAGCAAATTCCCCTTTCCAACACCCTCACCTTAGAAAATCAAATCCAAAGGTGAAATTCCACATCACCCACCTGCCTTCCTTCCACTTGGTGTTCATTTTGTGTGTCAGTGAGAATATTTTTCAAGGACAAACGTGCTGTGCACGGACATATGCACATCACACTACCATCCCTGACGGATTCCTGCGTCTGAAGTTTGTAGAGGCGTTACGCACCCAATTGGGGTCAAATTGTAACATCCCTCTTCAACCAACTGACCCAAAAAATACCTTATTCCTTCCCATCCCACCTTCAAAAACATTCATTCTCACTTTATTTCATCCTCTATCAATTCTCTACACATTCAGTCACTTCATTCTTCACATTTTCACTCTCTCAAGCAGCATTCTAGCATTTCACTTTGAGCATTGTAGCAGCTTTGAAGCTCTGCCAACTCCACATTGCAAGTGTGAAGGCTATCGTGGAAGTGTGGACTTGGAGTCTTTCAAGACCTCCCTTCATCACTGATGCGGATGTGGTGACTTTGCCAAGTCCATACCTTGCATTCTCCTCCTTTGGCTAATGAGCTTTTGGTTGGAGGTGGTAACACTTCACTCCTCTCCTTTGTGATTTGATAGAGTAACATATTGTTTTTTAGTGTTCATTGCAATCTTTATTTCCCTCTACTTTCTTTATCGCATATTCTACTATGTTGCTTTCTGGTTGTTCGTGGAGGTGGAAACACCAAAACATGGGTTCTATTGAGGCTAACCCTTATACAACCCCAACAACT
>VDFB02383136.1:0-19542 GCA_007258455.2 Sequoia sempervirens | reverse complement strand
ATATCAAAAGTTTATAAGGGTCCTTTAGAAAAAATTGAAGTATATATATACATATGATTAAGTTTTAAAATAAATTTACAAATGTAAAAGAAAATAGTATAAATTTAATTCTTAAAAATTCCCTATATAAATCTATCTCTTAGAAATGAATAAAAGGTAAATAAAAGATAAATATGCCACTATTTATTTGATTACTTAGTAATCAATTAAATAAATGATAAGTAACAATAAACAAACATATATATATATAATTGATATAATAAATAAACTTATAATAGCATCTAAAGAATTACATCTGTCCTTGCTTGTGCCCTCCACCTTGCTTCAAGTCTTTCCTTCCAAGTTCCACATGCCTTGTCTTCTTTGCATCCACACCTTGCATTCCAAGGACATTGTAATTAAATGAGTATGAAACACCTGTCGGTAGACTTCTATTTTTCTTTGTCTGCTGGGTTGGGTAGAATGTGAATCTGGTTGTCATGAACAACATGATCATCTTAGGAAACTCACACCCATATCCACCAAACCCGCCTAACTGAAGGCACCTTGAACACGAGAAAAGCTTACAACATTAGGATGTGTAACAAAGTGCTTCATTAGTATAAAGATTCTGAGAGCTTCCTTGCAAAATCCATTTTGTGCACATTTTGTAATAATTACATTTCATTCCATGAGATGACATCTCTTTGAGGCATTCTGCCATAGCTTGCGTGCCTTGCTTATGAATTTCACCGTTGCTTGTTTGTGGGCCATAATGGTTGTAAATTATCTCGTTGTCAATTAGAATATCATTCGTGTTGTTTATCAGGTGTATAAATATAAATAATGTATTAGGGCTTTTAGTGAAAACAATATCTTATAAGCTGATTTTGCTTAGATGATTTCATAATGGGTAATATATGTTAGAGATTAAATGGGTGTCATTTAATATATATTGTATTGGAAATATAATATATACGAGGGTAATAACCTTAGGTTACCTTATTTTAGAAACATATTTTTCTTCTGTTTTCCTATATAAATACATATGAGGGTGTCAATAAATGTATGTTAACGAGATTAGATCACTTTAGCATATTTCAATTAGTTTTCCTTTAATAAGATGCACTAATTTAAATATATATATGTATTGGAAGTAAAGTGATAGAAGGGGAATACTTTCCCCCCTAGTAATTTGTTGATTATATTAGATAAACAAGTAGAGGATTTTTTATAGCGAACTTGATTTATCAATATAATATTATTCATATCAAACATATATTTTGTGGAATGTGCTCTTGTTTTAAGTTAGATGATTATATTAAGTTATGAAATCATAAACATTAGATCATTAGAAGTCTTGAATTATTTCTTATTTCTTATTTCAAATGGTGAGTCAGTAGATTGCCTTATCATTAAATGGAAGGATTTAATTAAATAAACAAGTATGATACCTTTTTGTTGGTTGATTATGATCTTGATTGTCTAATGGTTTTTTTCTCCTTTTGTGAATTACTTAGTAAATAGGTTTTCAATAATTCTATTTATAGGCCTACATCCTTGGAATTGTTAATATAAGTGGATTTTAAATGTATAAATTAATTATCAATTGTGATTACTAAAGGATTATTTATATTTCAATAATTGGAGGGGTTTGATTGAATAAATTGAGTTAGACGAGTAATTGATTAAGAATATAGACGATGTTGAAATAGCTAGCCTCAAAGTAATTGCTTTATTATAGTCAGATAAATTAAGTGGTCTTAGTAGATAAAAGAGTAATAGAATTAGAATTAACTATAAATATATAAATGAAGGGTTTATTTAAGAAGTTAGTTAAGGAATGTCCTTTTAAAAGTGGTTTTGTTATAATCATGTATCAGATGAACTGTTGATTTCATGAATATGTTGGTTACTTGAGTGCTTGTTAAAAAGTAGTCGAGTAAGTTAGTGTTTATGTGAGTGTTCCTTGATATCTAGTACCTTAAATATGTTAGTGGGAGTTAAGTATGTTTTGATGGTTCCAAATTGATGGGGTTTCCTCTTGATTTTATTTTTTCTTGAGGGGATTTTATATGTTGAATTTTTGTGTTGGAACCGTGTTGCTTCGTTTTACCCTCGTTTGTGGGTTTTTGGTTAGTCATTCTTCTTGGGCTTCCAGAGGAGGGGAAAGAATATATTGCTTCATAGTTGGTTTCCATTTTTGTTTTGTGAACAATTTCTCTTATGCTCGTTTTGATTTTGGTGGGTTTAGCCTTGCACTTGGAAGTTGCTTATTTATGGAACTCTAGCATGAGATGGTTCATGCCTCACTTGATGTATTTACTTTTGGCCTTGATATTTTTGTGCAAGTTTGCTTGCCCCATTTGTGGTTACGAGTCTTTTGTTGTCAGTAGGGGGAGTGGCTTTTAGTGGGGGCCGACGCACAAAGTGGTGTTTGAGTAATTCATTAAGAGTTTCCTTGACCAGTGATAACCTAATAATTAATTAGGGGGTTTGGGTAGTATCTCACTTTAATCCAGATAAGTTAGCCTCACTCATGGCTCAAGTGCTCGCTTAGGCTTGCGATGAGTGGGAAGGCCTAGAATGGCAAAGATCAACTCCCTTGTCCTCTTGAAAGGTATGTTGATTCTGCATGAGTGAGAATGGGGGCCAGGGATCGGTTGAGGTTGCCAAGGTTTAACTAGGTAGGGGGCCGATAACCTATGAAGATCCACAATGGGTAACCCATGACGAGCTTATGTGATGAAAATCCACCCTCTAGCAACCTTGTGTGTTTGTTGCTTCCCCTTGCTATTCTTGTACCTCTAGAAGCAGTTGTACCCTATGTATATTGAGGTGGTTATTTCTTTATGTTTATTGTTGAAGCCTCCTTTCAATTATTTGATGTTGCATATATGCCTCATGGAAACCTTATTGATGCTAATGAAAGATGTCCATTGATATTTATTGTTGGATGATATCTTGATCTCATTTGAGGGCTTTTGGGTCTTATTTTTGTTGGCACCTCTTTGGTTATTTAGTGTTGACCTATGAAATTGGGAATTGGTTCTTGTTGGTTTTCCATTATTTTGTTGTGGTTATGTGTTGATGATGTGAGATGTTTCTTGTGGAGTCTTGTTAAACCTTGTACACTTGATTGTTTTATGTTGAGGGTCCTTCTTGTCATCTCCTAGCATGGGGGGGGTGTGTCTTCGGACCCACGTGGTCGGGTGGAACGTGCTATGCACCCCATTAGGTTCCCAGTCAGTGTTCATGAAGCACAGAGTTCATGTCATTGCAAACAATCTAGAGCTTCGCCACAGTTCAGTTACACCATGTCCATTTGTGTATTTCTCTTGTAATCAATGTATTATTCCCACTATGTGTTGGGAAGCACAATTGTGCATATGTAATATTGAAAGCAATACAATTTATCATTACCAACATATTTGTATAATCTGATTTGATCATTATAATGTATCTATGTTTATATTCTCTTGATTATGTGTCATATACAGATACTTCTCATTTATGTAATCTCATGAATGGATGGTTTATAATGTAATCTTGGAATTCATTCATTATTGTTATGGTATTAGTTTAGGTTCTTGTAATGCCATCTCATGTACCCCAGATGACGTAGTTGATAATTGTATAATTTCTTTGCATGTAATGTATGTTCATATTCATCTTATGTAATGTTCTACTTTAAAAAAAAAAATTGTGCGGTAATTTGTTAGTTTTAGTTTTCCTTTAGGGTTAGCACGACAGGGCATCACAGGAGGCTTGATCCAGGTGGATCTCAAGACCCTAAAAATTTGACTGGTCCTATTACCCTTGAAATCAACACCATGTCGAAGTGCTCAGAAAACTAGACTCAACACAACTTGAATATGTAAAAAATGAGTTCATATGTCAAAGTTATGGCTAGTCAAAGTTTGGTCAAATAGGTACGTAAGGCCTATCAATAAAGGAAAAAAATTGACCGATTTAGAATCAGTCGAAATTGGTGTCAAAATGAAGAGCTCATTGCCACAATCTTGATGTCGTTTGTTTTGTTGAAAACAGAGCACGTATGTGAAAGATATGGCCAGTCAAATTTTGTAGTTGACTAAGTTGACTAGGGTACAATTGATGATGTCAGCATGTTGATGTGGTAGAATCAGTACGTGACACATGGCAAGGTGATGTCAGAATGGTTAGATGACATGGACCAATCAGGGCTTGACACATGTCATCCGTACAAGCGAGGTGGCAACATAGTCAACATGATCATATCTTGATGTGGCAGATGATGTGGTAGCTGACTATGTAGGTCGTACGATGACATGACATGCTTGCATGTTAGTTTTTAGTGACATGTCTCTGATAGTATATAGGGAGATGCCATGTTGCCCAATCAAGTGATGCCACATGGCACCTTCGTTGCAGCACCCCTAGTGAACGACTCAACAAAATTAGTTAGGGGGTTCGACCCCCTAACCCCCCATTCCGCAACTGACGGCTTCACCGTTGTGCCATGTGCAAGTGTTTCATATATATAGTATGTCAAAAAAAATTGTTATTTAATAGTTTGCAATTTCGTTATAAAATGTGGTCGGTGGGGATCGAACTGCTGACCCACCAGCCACCAAAAGGAGTATATGTCATTGCACCATTGAGGGTCTTCAAGATATATAGGGAGCCCAGTGTTATTTGAAGACTATTTCAAAACCCGAATTTTAACAAATAGGCCCTATTTAGTAAAAACTACCCCTAACAAATAAAACCAAAATCATAGGAAGAAAAAGGGGGTTATAAGATGAGTATTATTCTTGTAAAAGGGGTTATTTTATTGTTTTGATGGTTAAGCCCCATTATGGGCATGTTTTATGTATAAAAAGGGGGAATAGGCTTTTGAAATTTCAAGCCAAGTGAGAGAATTCAGATCAATGCATTTAGGATCCAATTCAGAGTATGCAAGGCATCTAAGGATTCAACATTGAGATCCAAGCATCCTAGTGACAAGGTTTTTTAGAGAATCCCGAGGGAAGAATTATGATTTCAAAACTCTGTAAAAATGATGTCAGGAGGATGTGCTTGAAGGAGTGTTGTTCGACATCTAGTTTGAAGACTTTTCTCTTGCAAGGTTGCAGAAGATTATTGCATTTTTGAATCCAGTGTCAAGTAACCAGAGTTTTTTTAATACTTGACTTTAGTTTGGAATGATGTATTCACTATTGTCTAAATCATGCTCAATATGGATTTTGTAAACGAGGAAAGATACCTCTGTAACTAGTTCGCATTCAGTTGATGCTTTAAGAACTAGGATTGTATTTTTTGTTATTGTTGGAAACACTTGTTCAATGTGGATTCAGGAAGTGCTTGTAGGGCTTGAAACTTCTTGACAGTGACAACTTTGTCTACACAGTTAGAAGACCAGATGTTGTAAGCAATTTTTAGGTAACAACATTAATGGAAAATTGATCATGCTTATTGAGTGGATCCAGAGACGTAGGCCTGAGAGGTGAACTCTGTAATCAAATGTCTCTTATCTTTGGGTTTATTCTTGATGATGGCTTATGTTTTAATTCCGCAAATAGAATAATAAATGAGCTCATAAAATTGATGGATTGAGTTTGCATATTGGATTCAAACCATTAATTAAAGATCTTGGCACATATTTGAGATTTAGTAAGTTAAGCAACTGATTTCAAATATGATATTTTTATGAAGAACTTAGTTGATTAAGCACACTCTAGAGTTTTTCAGATCAAAAACTTTGAAATTGGTGCTATAAAATGAATCCCACAACTTGCACGTTTTTGATTTGGTGATCTAAAAAGAACGTTAAAAAAGATTTCTAGTTTAGAACAAGATTTCAGTTTGGTGCTTTAAAAATATTTTTTTAGAAGCTTTCATAGTTTAGAAAATTTTCAATTGGTGATGTAAAATGAACCCCACAACTTGCATGCCTTTGATTTGGTGCTCTAAAAAGAATGTTAAAAAATCTTTCTATTCTAGAAAAATATTTCAATTTAGCGCTTTAAAAGGAACATTTCAAGAAGCTTTCTAGTTTAGGAAAACACTTTGAAATTGGTGCCATAAAATTGAACCCCACAAACTCACACATTTTTGTTTTGGTGTTCTAAAAATAAAATTTCAAATGTTTTCTAGATTAGAATAAAACTTTGTTTTAGTGCTCTAAAAAATGTTTTCTTTAGACCAAACACTTTTAATATGTTGACAAAACAAATGATTTCATTTTTGTTGACCAATTTAGATAAGGATTATTAGAAACACTCAGTTTTGGGCTTAAAATTGGAAAAATACTTTCTGATTTGCATACTGTTATCTAAATTGCTGGAAATCCAGAATACTTCATTTGGTGCACCTAAAAAAAATTGCTTTCTTGTACACATTTTATTTCATTTCTTTAGGATAGTGCTGCTCAAGGGGCTTAAAAAGAACATTGTGATAAAGTGTGTAATGTGTCTTCCATGTTTGGCAATCGAGTACCTATCCTCTCCCCTTGTGTCTTTTGGGTAATCTTGGGTAATGAAAATTACTTTGTGTAGACACTAAAAATTGTCTTGGGCTTGCGATTTCTAAATTCTCTATCATTTCCCCTTTTGTCTTTGATAATTAAATATTTTTTAATTATTTAATTATTTTCTAATGTCATAAGTCTTCTATTAATTAAAAATCTTTCTATTCTAGAAAATATTTCAATTTAGTGCTTTAAAAGGAACATTTCAAGAAGCTTTCTAGTTTAGGAAAACACTTTGAAATTGGTGCCATAAAATTGAACCCCACAAACTCACACATTTTTGTTTTGGTGTTCTAAAAATAAAATTTCAAATGTTTTCTAGATTAGAATAAAACTTTGTTTTGGTGCTCTAAAAAATGTTTGCTTTAGACCAAACACTTTTAATATGTTGACAAAACAAATGATTTCATTTTTGTTGACCAATTTAGATAAGGATTATTAGAAACACTCAGTTTTGGGCTTAAAATTGGAAAAATACTTTCTGATTTGCATACTGCTATCTAAATTGCTGGAAATCTAGAATACTTCATTTGGTGCACCTAAAAAAAATTGCTTTCTTGTACACATTTTATTTCATTTCTTTAGGATAGCGCCACTCAAGGGGCTTAAAAAGAACATTTGATGAAGTGTGTATTATGTCTTCCATGTTTGGCAATCGAGTACCTATCCTCTCCCCTTGTGTCTTTTGGGTAATCTTGGGTAATGAAAATTACTTTGTGTAGACACTAAAAATTGTCTTGGGCTTGCGATTTCTAAATTCTCTATCATTTCCCCTTTTGTCTTTGATAATTAAATAATTTTTAATTATTTAATTATTTTCTAATGTCATAAGTCTTCTATTAATTAAATAATTTTAATTATTTAATTAATTCATTTTCTATCTTTATTCCTCCCTGATTAATTAAATAAATTTTTTTTATTTAATTACGTCACTAATTAAGTTCTCTTCTTTAAAAAATTAAATAAATTCTTATTTATTTAATTTTTATCCACCTTCCACTATAATTAAATAATTATTTTAATTATTTATTATTCATTAGCCTTTTCTCTCATAAATTGAATAAATTTTATTTATTTAATTTGGTCCACTCTCTTGAATTTTGAATTAAATCATTATTTAATTCAAAATGATTCCTTTTGTCTCATTCCTCTATAATTAAATAATATCTTTAATTATTTAATTATTCATTGGTCACCTAGATTAAATAATTTTAATTATTTAATTTCTCCTATCACCTCTTTGTCTGTGCCCTAGCTTGAGACCTACTTGGCCATACCCCACTTGACTAGTCATAGGGCTTGTTGTTGTGTATTCAAGTGTTTTCCTAATCATAATATTTAATCTTGAAAGACAAACTTATCATTGTGCTTGGTGTGTGTGTTCATGCATTTACATGTGAGATCTTGTGTTTGATATTGCCCAAGTCAAACTTCCAATAAACACTTGCCACATCATCCAAATCATACAATATTTTCATTCCACATCATATCTTAATCATCATCATCTCTTTAATCCAATCAACATCATTTTACACCATGGAAACATTTGAAGACATAGCACAAGACCTTGTTGACATATTTCATGTAGCTCAAACAACTCAAGCACCCTTAACCCAACAAATCATTCAAAGAGCCCATAACATTATCCAACAACTTCAAACAAACCAATCACCTCAAATGCAACAATTCATAGCACAAATCCAATACCTCATGGCCAATTGTCAAGTCCAACAAGCACATTATCAAGTCCAATCACCACATCAAAATTTTTTACATCAATCCTATGTGTCACCTATATCATCATATCAACCTCATCCACCCACATATCATGTTACCCCTTCATAAACCTATCACAACTCTTCTAATGTCAACCCTTATCCACATCAATCAACCTTTCAACAGTCGTTATCCTATTCAACCCCTCCATCATCATCACAACAGCAAATCATATCACAAGTCCAAAAACCATTCCAACCTCAAGACATTCAACCACAATCCTATGTGTCACCTTCATCATCATGCCAACCAAACCCATTTACCTATCATGTCAATGCCACATTAATATTTCCACCCATATCACAACAAGAACGTAGCTTCCCAAGTCCACCTTGGCAACAAAATCAAGAGCCTTTAAGTCTTAATGCCATCTTTGACAAGGGGAACACAAATCTAGTTCATGCACCCTTACCACCATCCAATCAAATTCCTATCCCTAATCCACCATGTCCTATTCCTAATCCATTGGCATCTCCACCTTCTGACCCATCAAAATTCATTACCCCCACCATCATCTAATCCTCCATCAAATCAATGCCTTACATTTAGATATTTAAAACATAAATTGATGGCATTACATAAATCCACCAATCCACCTACAAAGGATGTGACCCTAGGGCTACAAGAAAGGAATCAATTTTCACCATGTCATTCAAATCATATACTTGAACATACAAAAGATTCCTCAAACATCATGCCAAGTCCTTCAAGTCAACCATGTCATCCACAACCCCTTGAGCCAATTCAAGATTCTCCCATCGTAATTCAAAGTCACCCTCTTTCATGCTCCTATGTTGTTGACCATCAAGAACATGTCAAGTCTCTCCAAGAGTCATCCCCTTGCAATTCCATTCAAGAAACCCAAGAGGTATGTCAAGAGCCTAGTCCCAAGCATGTGGAAACATCAAGCCCTAGTCCTAATCAAGATCAAATCATTGTCATCCAACCTATCCATAATCTATATATTTTTTATGATCAAGATGATATCCATAATAATGATCAACTTGATCCTATACCCATCCATGAGAAAGATATTCCAATTTCACCTCCACCTAGTCCTGTCCATGATCCATTGACATCCACTTCCCTTGATGAGACATATGCCTCCCATACACACATAGAAGATAAAACAAATACTTTGGATCTAAGTGAACATAATGCTAATAAAGATCCTAATTATTCTCCACCACTCATTATCGACCCCATTGCAAGTCCTCCATCATATCCTATTGGTCTTTCCACCCTCATTCATGAATGTTCCATACAATAACAACAATCATTATCTTCCCTTGCTTCATTTTCTCCATCCAATAAGGAACTCGTGTCTAGTGTTCCACCTACACCTAGTTCCATTGTCCATTGCATACCCCAAGGACACCAATCTCAATATGTTGGTACTTCCTCCATGCATCCTAAGTCCACCTCCTTCCATCATAAATCCTATCATACGCCTAAGACATATGTTGCCATCCCTCCTCCATCATCCTACAAATGTCAAAATCATGTGACCGTACACCTTCCACCATCCACTTTTCCACCATTGCTTCCAACTCCTAATATCCCTCCATCTAATCTACCTCCATTACTCCCAACACTTAATATCCCTACCATCCAATCCTCTTTTCTATTTATCCATAAATACCTTAACATTCCTAATCATGACCAATCAATGCACACATTGTCTAAACATGAAGCTTCCACTCATTCCACCTATCCCATGGGATTCAAAAGAAATAAATTCAATGCCTCTACCTATAAAGTAAAAAATCCTAAGGACCCTCATGCCTTAGGACATCAATACAAAAAGTCAAAGCAAAATCCATCTAAAAAGTTATATAAGCCCATACCTCCAAAAGAAATGACCAAAACTAAAATGGTTTGGGTCCCTAAGCAAAAAGAAAGCAAGTCAAATGAGGCATCTACATCTCAAAAATCCCAACCATCCATTTCCACCTCACATTCCCACTCTATTCAAAAATTACAAAAATCCCACAAGACAAATAAAAGTCATAAAAATACTAAGTCTATGTGGGTACCTAAAGCACTTCGTCCACCATCTCTTAAGAAAACATCTCCATTGCTTCCTACACCTCGTCCACATCAAAAGCTTCAACGTTTATCACAATGTGTACAACCATTGGTCATGGTTCCCTTCTGTTTCACAAAAATTCCACATACCTCCATCTCCTCACCCTTCACTCATTATCCTATACATCTCCCCCATCACATCCCTATGGTCCATGCTTTTGGCTAAGACTCCCCATCCATCTTTTGTATAAGTCCCATATAATCCACCATTTTCCTCCATAATCCACATCATAATCCATCATCTACCTACTCCATCTCCCTTTCATGTCATCCCTTACCAACATCTATGAGCACATTTGACATGGTCCATGCAATGACATCCATTTCTAGTGGGACTATCACCTTTCATAGAACTAGACAATTGAGTCCCTCTTATCCATATTCCCCTTTTCCTATCCAAAAAGTCAAAAAAAAAAAAGAAAAAAAAGAGTAAAAAAAAAATAGAAAAATTAAAAAATAAAGTAAAGAGAAATTCCTTCATCCAACGGTGAAAACCTAGTAAACAGGCGCCCTGGATAAGTACCATGATGAAAACCTGGCAAGCAGACATCATGTGTAGGTTGATCTTCTATGTCACTTACAGTTGGGGGCACAATGTCTTATCTATCCAACCTATCATTTTCATGTCATATCATTTCCATCCTACCTACCATCTTAGCCATCATACCTACCTATCATATTGGGTCCACTTATCCACCCTTCTCCTTTTGATCTTGATGAAGATATAGGGTAAAAATTTTGAAACATGTTTTGGGTATCTCTTGACATACCTCATCCTTTCTAAACCAATCATACCATTATCCTATTGTCATAAGCTTTGTCATGAAAAATCCTAAGTATTGTACCTAGAATGGGGCACGTCATTCCTATACGAAATAGTCTTTGGAGATCACATCCTTGCTTTCTTATACATTCATTCCATCCATCCATCTATCAGGAGCCTTTTATCTATTATCCTATCATCCACCCTTGCACCTAGACTTGGTTTTCCCCTTGTCATTGGTATCTAGCATAAAGACTACCCAAATTTTCATCCATTGACACCTCAAAACATTTCAAAAATCCAAAAAAATCAAATATTGTCAAAAATCCAAAAAAAATCAAAACATGTCAAAAATCTCCAAAAAAATCATAAACATGAAAAATCCAAAAAAAACAAATCAAAATATCTAAAAAATACAAAAACATCCAAATAACTTTCAAAAATCCAAAAACATAGTCAATGTTTGTCATGTCAGTCAAATAAGTTAAGACATAGTCAGCCGTTTAAAACATCAACATTTAAATCGTGAACCAACAAACAACATAGTCCAATTAGTCATCCAGTCAAAATCAGTCAAATTTTCCAAAACAATGCCAAATCAGTCTTCAAATTATCAATCAATCAATCCTCTAATCAAATAGTTCCAGCCTAAGTCATTCCAATCACATCAATTCTTCTCTTCAATTCATCACATCCTTTCATCCATGTCAAATCATCTTCAATAATTCCAAGCAATAATCCAAATGCAAGTCAATCCTTAGTCCATACCAATCAAGTCGATCAATCTTGCCAAATTATCCAATTAGATCCTTTGGTCTTGATCCTCATCTTGTTGTAAACCAAATCAATCAAAGTCAATCAGTCAATTAGTCAGTCATCCTTGTGTTGATCTAGGGATATGTCTTTCCCCACAATGACAACACTACCATCATTAGTCATCATCATCAATCAATCAATTACTCATTGGGTTGCAACTTGACAGGGGCAATACCTTTTTTTTTTGTATCATTTGTGCATGCTTGCATGCTTGCTTGTGCGTGTTATCATTTTTATCTTGCATTGGCATCAAGTTTGACTTATTCCAGTTAATATTCATATCTTGTATCTAGACAAGGTTGTATTACATTGGGGCACGAGACACATCATCACCTTGGTACTTATACCTTGGTGCATCATGTCTAGTGTTACATCAAACATCATGGTTTCTCACTTTCTTGTAGCATAACATATCATTCATCTCCTTCATCTACTTCCAATCTTACATCATTCATCTCCTTCATCTACTTCCAATCTTACATCATTCATCTTGTCCCTCCTTATCATTTCATTTCGAGAGCATACCCGTGTTCTTTCAACCCACCTATCCTCTCGAGGGGGCATCATCCTATTTTTCTATCATCATCAATTTTCCTCTATACATACCTTAGCTTCTTTGAAATGATGTTACTCAACACAAATCTCATTATCTCGAACATCATCTCAAAGAGGGGCAAAATGTAGACACTAAAAATTGTCTTGGGCTTGCGATTTCTAAATTCTCTATCATTTCCCCTTTTGTTTTGATAATTAAATAATTTTTAATTATTTAATTATTTTCTAATGTCATAAGTCTTCTATTAATTAAATAATTTTAATTATTTAATTAATTCATTTTCTATTTTTATTCCTCCCTGATTAATTAATTAAATTTTATTTATTTAATTACATCACTAATTAAGTCTTCTTTCTAAAATTAAATAAATTCTTATTTATTTAATTTTTATCCACCTTCCACTATAATTAAATAATTATTTTAATTATTTAATTATTCATTAGCCTTTTCTCTCATAAATTAAATAAATTTTATTTATTTAATTTGGTCCACTCTCTTGAATTTTGAATTAAATCATTATTTAATTCAAAATGATTCTTTTTGTCTCATTCCTCTATAATTAAATAATATCTTTAATTATTTAATTATTCATTGGTCACCTAGATTAAATAATTTTAATTATTTAATTTCTCCTATCACCTCTTTGTCTGTGCCAATCTTATCTTCCAAATCAAATCAAATCTCTTGACATCTCATTTAATTTCAGCCCTTGATTGAATTATTTTATAATTCAATCTCAACCTTTCATCTTTATCATTGCCCTAATTTTGACCTAAACCTATTTCATACTACAACTTTAAATCTTGGCCATTGATTAAGACATCTTATTGACATTCAATCTCAACTGTCAATCCAAATCAAGCATTTCCTATAAATAAACTCTCTCATAAGCCATTTGGGGGGTTGATTCTTCAAGTATCCTTATGTTGTCAAAATCATTCTTGAGTCTTTCATCTATTTCTATCTATTGTCATTCATCTATCATCTCCATGTCAATGTTATGTTGCTGAATTAAGCAACCAACATTCCTCCAAAAATCAACCTTCAAAATCTTGCATTCTCATGCAGGTGGAGAAGAGCCATGGAGGTCAATCAAGTCTAGTTTGAAAATTGGTTTGCATGTCCTTTTTTTATTTGCATTTTCATTCTAGTTTGTGCTTCATGGTGCTTGATAGGGTTTAGTTAATTTGTTGTTTTCAACATTAAATCTGATTTTTTTCCCTATTTACACTTTGAGTTTCGCATTTTGGTCTCTTTATTTTTATCCTTAAAGAGGGGGATTGCTATGAAATACATCCCATGATGGAGAATTCATAAGCAAGGTCTCAAAGCATGTTTACCAATGGGATATACCAAAGGTTTTGATATTGTAAGAAAGTAGCTTCTATCTGTGGCAAGATGACATTCTACACCTAATCCTACACCTCAAGTGGAAGGGAACTATTAAAGAGCCTTAAGTGGCCAACGACTACTTGTGTACGTTGGGGTGTTCTCGGTTGTGATCATTAAAGCCTTCTTGTTTGTAGTGGTCAACTTCATCTTTCCAAAAGAGCTCTTTAAGGTGGTGTATTGGAAATTTATTTCCAAGAAGTTACCATATCATGTTCAATTTTTTGGTTGAGGAGTAGAGTTTAAGAGTTCATTCTTAACATACCTCTACACTTACTACAAAATTGCATGTAAAATCATCCCTTCTACTACGAGGGGTATGAGGCAAGCCCACCAAGAAGAACGTACCCGCTTGAGCTAGGATTGTGTTTCTTTTGAGTCAGTTTAAACACATTGCATGATTCCAAAAAAACTCAAACACACATCAACATGCTCATCCAATCTCAAACACTTTAAGGTTAGTGTGAATAACTTTCAAAAGAGTCATTTGTTTGCACTCCTTAAAAGATATCTTAAAAAAATATCTCTAAATTTTTTTAAACATTTAGACTTAGATTTCAAGTCGCATTAAATCTAAAGTTAACATTGGAAAACTATAGCGTTTTGGTATCTTAATTTTCACTTTATGGAAACAAACGTGCCTTTAAAGTTATAGACATCTAGATCCAAAAATGAGTGCTTTTGGTAAAAGCTTCATGTAAGTCCATACATTTACTGTTGTATCACTTGCCATATCTCAAAAATAGAACACTTAAAAAATTAGATTAAACAAAGTAATTCAAGACTACTAAATTATCAAAAACTACTGCCAACACAGTAACTAGAAAACAAATCTACATAGAATACCCCTATTGTTGTTGTTTCTACCACACTTGACAAAAAATAGCCGCAGTCAACCAAATACCTGTCGCTTTTGCTCTCTGGATTTTAATAGTGAGTACTGAAAACCTGTCGCTTTTGTGAAATTGAACACGGTTGACTTTGTAATGCCCCGCCAAGAAACCCCAAAGGATACATTACATCTAGCATTTATGGCACCAATTTTTTTTTTAAAGTACTAACATACATCATATTAATCATATATCACATGATATGAAACTAAACATGAACTACATATAACAAATCCCTTCGGTTAACAAGACTACATTACTTTTCACAACAATCTTCATTACATCACATGGATGGTAAGTATACACCAGTAACCATAAAATAACATGAACATGATCAACTCATTAATCAAGGGTTACAAAATTACAATGCCGCTTCCCAACATGAATGGGGGAAGATACAATAAAATAGAATGATACATTTGAAGTGAAGGAGTTCAAAGCTGCAATACTGGATCCAACTCTGGTACAACTCAGGAGTCACTGCAAGGTACAGTTTCACACTTCTCGAACGACAACTGGGGACCCAATGGGGAGCATAGCACGTTCCACCCAACCACGTGGACCCGAATGCCCACCCCCCATGCTAAGAGATGACAAGAAGGATCCCCAACAATAACCATCATATAGAACAAGGGTACAAGAATTCACAAAGAGATCCACAATAACATAAGGCAATCTCAGCACAAGACATAACCAACAGAAGATGTGTCCAACATAAGGAATAACCAATAAAGCATCAACATACAAATGCAAACATGTACTTCCAAAGGCTCAAGAATAACATAGAGGGAAACAAAGCATACTTGGTTGCTTAAGGAAGGGTGTCATCACAATGTTGCATGGGTTACCCTGGTGAATCTTCCTAGGTCCCTGGCCCCCAACTTGGGTTACCCTGGTGACCTCTTATGAAACCCGGCCCCACATGCAATCCAATGTGGCATCAATTATCTTTCTTAAGGACAAGACAATGATTTTTCCGTTCTAGGCCTTCTCAACTCATCTCAAGCCCATACAAGCAATTGAGCCATGAGAGAGGCATTCACTTATATCTTGTTAATGTGTGATTATACCCAAAACCCCTAAATAAATATTAACGTTTTCACTTGATTAACAAACTTCCAATGAGTTACCCTGAGACCACTTCCGGGTCTCGGCCCCCATTGAAAGCCATCCCCTTATGAACAACAAAACCCCAAAGACACTATCAGGGTAAGCCCCCATGCACGACATATAAAGTCACAAGTTAAATTGCATTAAGCAAGGCATACATCATCCTACTCAAAATCTTCATAATAAAACTAATTTCAAGTGCAAGGCTAAACCCATAACATCAAATAGACCATACGAACAATAGTTCTCAAAGAACCAAAAATAAAGGCTGATAATAAAGCAAAACCTTTCTTTCACTTTCTCAGGAAGACTGATAAATCACTAAAACATGCATAAAGATTTCCCTCAAATCTGAGATCGACTTAGAAAATCCACACAAGAAGATTCATCAAAACACATCCACAAATCAATCAACTCTAAAACACAAATACAATCAGCATATCAATAATGGTATCCCCTCAAAAAGGAGATTCACAAAACAAAATCAACCTTTAATTCAATAATAATCATTCGAAATCCAAAAGCCACCAACTAGGCATTCTACGGGAGACCTCGATTTTCTCCTCCCAAGAACCCCCCGATAGTGGCACGTAAATCACCTTCATAAAATCAGCAATCATGGAAATGACAACAATTATCTAACTGCATTCTCAATTAAAGGAAAAGAAATAACCTACTCAACAAACAAATCAATTGCAATCTCAAGGTTTAAAACAATTATCCTACGAATTGCCTTTCTTTCATGATAACATAATTAAAGATTAATTATTAATTATTAATTCTATTTCTATAACCTTTAATCCACTCAACTTAATTAAATCTTTTTAATCATCAATATTTACTTATTTGATCCCAAAATTCACTATCTTCACCAAGTAGTTTTACAATACCTAATATTACCTATTGATTTTAGATATTGTACCACCTCCAATGTAATTCTCACAACTTAAAAATAAATAAATAAATAAATAAATGAAATATAACGTTTAAACAATAACACCAAATAAAAACCAACATAGATACTCAACATACATTTGCTTAAATTTGAAACAAATAAAATCATCCTTTCCTAATAGATCCGATTCAATCTCTAAATTCTTTGCCTTTAATTTCCTAAATCTCTTATCAATATAATTCAATTAAATAGACACAAATTGTTCTTCTATGGTAAAAATAACAAATTATAAATCAATCTTGCTAGTAATCTCTTATACTTATTTAGAAATAGCTAATCAACTTTCCTCTAATTATTCTACCACTCATATATCTACCAAATTAATTAACTCACTTATACATACTATATAATATCCAAATGCTAATATATTTGGGATCACTTTATGAAGCTATTTTGTCAGTTGTTGTAATGCTCAAATAATATAATAATAGTGTACTGATCCAGTCAGCAATAGGCAAACATAACTCACACTAAACAAATAAAGACAGATTGCACCACTTCTAATAGACTATAATGTATGATATTTGCAGTCTAAATAATTATTAGAAACAGTTTGCTCGACTATGATAGGTAGTGGCATATATTTGAAAATTGAGTAGTAATTAGGAACAGATTACACCAGTTATGACAAATTGTGGTATTAAGATAAGTACAAATTTAGATTGCAACCTGCGAAGAATAGATATAGAACTGATACAAACATTATCAAATATAGAAAAAGCCGTTGCATACCAAATACAAATCAATTACATCGGGGTTAATTCAAAGTGACAAGTATCGGTTGCACAACACAGTGATATAAGTAGTACGATATTGATTACAAGGCATTTGTTATGTTCCTCAAAATCAAACACCAATCAAACCATACAATAAGCTCACCGAAATATAACACAATCCACTGCATATTCAATATGATCGCAAGAAGAGGAAAAATCATTACAAAGGAGAATAAGTTAGATACCAACAAAATAAATTGCAAGCCAATAGATATCAGCATAACCTCAAGATATCACTCCCGAATAAAATTAAAAGGCAAGTAAGAAACGCTATATAGCCATAAGAAGACAAAACTCAAGAAACTGTTGCAGCGAACTCAACTACCGCTTATCATTATCACATGCAAAATGCAAGAGCTTAGACAAGGCACAAGAACTGTTTGACAAAATGCGTCAATGAAATACGGAGACAAAAAAAGGTACACGAACTGTTTGATAATATAACCCAAGAATAGTGTTTTCTAAAATGAGGTGATTGTAGGTTAAGCACAATATGAATTTGTTGAAAGGGCTTCAGAAGAAAACCATTTCAAGAAAAAGCAATTGGCAGGCTTAAAGCTGGACCATAATATATATTTGCTAGATTCCACCCATCTTGTGCCAAAGCAAGCACTTTGGAACAGGATACGTTCATTCATCAAAGAATAACATAAAGGGTTATTTTGTCAAGTATATAGAATGCAAGTTCTCTGGTAGTCATGCATGCAAAATGTGGAAGCACATACAAGCTGGACAATTTCGACAGAAGTTAAAGAAAATTCTTTCACAAACTTTGACAAGGATCAGGAGGTAACAACATAGCTGAATAAGGCTCACTATCAGAGAAACGAGAAAGGAGCAAGTATAGAGGTCGATGTCAAAGACATGCATGAGACATAGATCCACACTAATCGACCAAAGACCAAGGTATATTTATTCTAAGATTCAAGACATAACAAATACTCATGCATCGAATCTCTGTCAAGAGTGACTAGAATCAGCACAGATCGATATAAGGACAGCATGATTTGAGGAGAAATATATACAAATTCAAGCTGTCAGGAAATAGGTAGCTCAAGAAGCACAAAAGACCCACAAAATGAAATTTTTTGGATATGTCTCAGAGACCCCCAAACATCATAATAGATATCACAAATGGGTTTACTACAAATCAGTCTCAAATACCTTCAGAGAAATTAATGCTCTAATATTTCCAATTCCAAAGCAAATAAGCATGAATTATCTGATACTAAATAGCATGAACATACACAATTTTATTATGAGAACGAAGGCTGATTTAGAAAGAAGGAACCTGGATTTAAATTGATTGAGGTGCCAGAATATTTGATGCCAAGATCTCCAAGAGTACTAGAAGCCGGCGAACAAAATCATCACTGCTTCCTCATGCACCATGGTTAACAGGGGTAACCTAAGTCTGTCTATGAGAAGAGGCTTGGAGCAGCCTTCGCCATGATAAAGCTTTGCAGCAGTAGAAGGTAGAAAAAAATTCCACTTCCTGATAGATGCCTTGTGGAAAAAGGGGAGCTCCAACAAGAAAGACAAGTGTTGATATGAGCATAAGCAACGTACATATATTAAACCCCAAACTCCGGCTCACATTGCTTTGAATATAAACAATAACAGTGAGGGCCAGAAGGAAAGCCACAAAATTCATGAGGAAACTCTCTAGATATGCCTAGGGACGACTCCTCCTTTCAACTATCTCTTTTTAAAAAAAAAAACTGTTGTTACATGCCTAAAATCATGCACAAAGCGACATTCTCTAGACAAGAGGCGGTTACAAGAAGGAGTGTTGTATTCTAAATTTAGTTTGCATGGTGTGTTATTTAGGGAGAGTGGTTTGTTTTAGTGGTGGCACATGCAACCAATTATAGTCGGTTTAAAATTAAATTATTTCCCCCATGCAAGGCAACGGCAACAAAATTTAAGGAGA
>VDFB02383135.1:0-12541 GCA_007258455.2 Sequoia sempervirens | reverse complement strand
TTTAAGTTTCATTTTACTTTTTAAAATTCTTCTATTTTTTAGCTATACTTTATTTGAAATATATTTTTTTTGTACAATTGAATTAATCGATGTTATTTAGGGTTTTACATCACTTATTTATTTTTATTTTTATTTTTCAATGTTAGGGTTCTACATTTTATATATCTTTTTTTGCGCTGGCGATGTACCCCTTGTATTCACAGAAGCATTGGAGGTAGCTCAAAGCGTTTCTGGGCGCGCCGGGCCGCATTTGCCCCAAAGCTTCGGCGGGAAGGCTTCGATAGCCACCCTTAAGATGAGCCACGAAATTATTGTAAAAACGAAGATGGGTGAGGAACAAACGCCACCTCTAAATACTCATACCTTTGGAAAAGTCACAAATTGTTGAAGCCGGGCTGCATAATCAAATAGGCCCAACTATTAGTTGGAGTTGTAATCGATGGGAAATAACTCCCAGCTTAATTTGAAAAGTGGTATGCCAATACTACAAACTTTGATGCAAATAAAGATGAATCCCAAAAATGGTGCGGTGAATCCAAAAAAGCTGAAAGCACATGAAAAAAGATTGAGTGGATTCTCTTTGTGGTCCCTGACTCTCACAACTCCCCAATGTTTCCATTGTTCTAATTGAATATAGCTTCTGGAGTATTTCTTTGTTCCATGAACATGTAAAATTTGTAGCCCTTTAATAGTTATAAGTTAAAATAAGTGGAGGATCTATGAAGAGGAAAGTCTAAAATGTGGAAAAGTTTTAAAATGTCAAGGGGAGGCCATCCTAAAAGTATTGTAGGAGAGATGTGTAGAAAATTCCAACCCATTCGAAACATTTATTGATTAGTTGGAAAAACTAACCTTGCTGAAACTGATCTTAGCGCAATGATGTAATCATCATCTCTTAACTCCATTTTTCTACTACTTGAAGTGAGGGGGTCACTCAAGTGGGTTATATGGTGAAAGAGGAAATACACTCAAGTAACTTAAATTATTAAGGAATTCATAGATATACAAGTACGGGAGAGGGAGGGAATCTTTGGGTCACTAGCTATCCAAAAGAGAAACCAACACCCAAGCATTGAGTAATAAAAATCTTAGTCTTCACTTCGCTTAATTTTATTATTATTGTAAATTCCTTATTTACAATTGCTTGGCAAGAAGATTATGGTGCAAAAACCCTAAAATTTAAAAATTAGACCTCCAAAAAAATTCTCAATATTTTAGGACTTTTGAATGTGAGTGCAATTGGGGCTTACTCAATGCCATTCACATGAAGAAGCATGATTTGACACAAAAGTGCCCTAATTACATCATCATTATGTAATACATCCTTCATCTTCTCTCAAAAAGGGTAGAGGGCTCAAATATTCATGATCTAATTAACTTTATGATATTGATCCATATAGTGATTGGACTATTTAAGATGAGGGCCCCATGCTCATAGAAGATAATATTTTTTTATTTTGAGAGACAAGCAAAGGATGGTTCAACAAAAGTAGGAATAGGAGGCAATAGATTGGATGACATCATTGTTGAGGATGATAATGACTATCATGAGCCATTACCTTTTAGTTCAAGGTAATTGATTATGAGGAGTAGGACCCCAACCATTGCAAGGATGTATACAAGAGAAAATTATTATTTTGATGATGATTTTCAATCATTATATGATTCATATCAAATTATTGGTTGTTGTATTCACATGTTGGCACAATATTGCACTCCCTATTTATTCAAATCTAATAGAAAATATTTCCTCAATATTCTATAGATTCATTTTATATGTTTTGTAACTATATTTTGTATGAAAGTCATGTTTTAAATCATTATAAGTATTTTTTATCGAGTCATTGATCCCAAATCCAATTCAAAATCTATAGAGCTTTTTAAAGTCACAAATTTTAAAGCTATTGTTTAAATGTTAGAAATAAATCCATACATTATGTTTCTAAGTAAAAGTCTCAAATCTTTAATTATTATAAATTATTTGTAAGAGAGGTATTTTAATATTATTCTAATTCATTTTTGAAGATATGCCTAAAATGGACAATTATAAGATATAGATTCATATGGTATTCTTTATGCTCATTCTTTACAGTTTGTAGAGGCAAGAGCATGCCTTGCCCTTTTACCTTCTTGTTTTACATTCTCTTTTGGCAATGTTATAAATATGGCCTTCTTATGCTTACTTGTCTTATTTTTGTATAAGTTGACCTCATTTTTGAACCTATCACCCACATCTACTATCCATTTGACCTTATTCTTGAACCTTTCACCCAAATCTACTATCCAACACTTTAGAAAGAAGATATGTATGTCCCTTTAGGATTTTCCCTTCCTAGATTGCATCATGTGCATGGATCTATTCATGATACCATAAACTTCATCATTAGTCTTCATCTACTTTCTAATCATCATTAGATACCAAACTTAAATTCTAACACTCCACTCATAGAACATCATCTAATCCAAGGGAAATAAAATAAAATAATTAAGCCAATTCCAACCCTTTAATTTATAGTCATCAATCTCATCTTATTTAGTTTAGATCTAATTATTAATTAATTATATTATCATTAGTTAGAGACTAGAATACAGTAAAGTGTGTTTTATTTCCCTACTACATTTTGGTAAACCTATGATTTACATCCCCTTAAGTGTTTTACCATATGGCTTAACCTTATTTTCATTTTTCTTATTATTGGTTGTAATTTTGTAAATGTAACCATCTTCTATTTAGATATAAAATTTTCCCTATCTCAGTTAATCCTTAGATGCCTTCATTCATTATTGACGCACAAATCTCACTTAATGATGATACCCTTTCTTTGCATTTCATCCATCATGATGATTCATATAATGAATTGGTTGGTAATAATTTCATGACTATGATACTTTTTGTTATTGTCTTTATTACCTCCCCTTTTAAGGCATGTGTTCCTTATGATGTGTGTATTCTATAAAAAAGTATAACTTGGATCGGTTTGATGTTATTTACCCATGCAAGATTTCTAATAGATTCATCCTAATTTCATTTAAATAGTGTGAGATCAATGTTTAATTCATTCAATATAGATACTTTATTACACATGTAACACAATGATATATTGCTATGAAAATGTGAGAATAAATTAGATAAAGAGATTTCCTCAATAAAATTAATGTTGAATATTCTTCATATCAAGTCTTGTAAAGGAATATGGATATGCTTCTAGAAGAAGGAAGAAGAATATAGAAGGAAAGAACATGGAAGCTTCCAAAATAAGAAAAGTATAAAATAAATAATTATAATATTATAATTAATCAAACATCATTTCTAATCTAGAGACTAGGCATTATCAATTCCCCCCTATTTAAATAAAAATGTCTCATGTTTCTCCTTAATATGGGGGGAAAGTTTCTAAAAAGATTACTAGGAGGCCCACCTTACTTGGGTTGGCAACGTACCCTTATGAACAACCAAGTATGTATTGGTACTTTGTCTTTAGTAGTTCATGTTCAACCATCAAGAATGATCTATACATTAAAAGGAGAATAAAACTCTAGAATAATATTCTTGGGATAAGATTAGAACTTCTTCAAAGTGAGATGGTTCATATTGCTTCAACTAACTAAAATTATTTACATCATGAATGCTAAGTTGGGATGGGAGATCAATTTTTAAGGCATTATCCCATATATGTTGAGTAATGTATAAGGTTTCTATTGAATAGGTTTGATCTTATGATGGTGTTGTATCAACATAAATATATACTTTATCCCCAACTTGGGATTTGGAAAGGATGTATTCTTATCATGGATCCCCTTATACTTGACTTGATAAGTCTAAAGATATTTTTGCACTCATGCATAAACTTGTCATGTTTTGAACAAAATTAGAAGCTTGAACCTATTCCTTTTGTTGGTGTGATGAAGAAACTAGAAGAATTAATAACTATGGGGGAAGCCAGGTTAATATCTCAAGGGAGAATATGTCAGGGAATGCAAGCCAAGATGGTCAAAGGAATATGTATCAGCAAATATAGGTATGAAAAGAGACAAACCTCAGTTGGATATGAAGTGGGTTCCAGGTATGAGAGTAGGAGGTAAGATGGCAAGGGGCAAGGAAGTTGGTGGAGGAATCAGAGGTAGGTCAAAGAGATTGGTGGTGGAAAGTGGGGAGATGAAAGGGTATGAAATGCTGATTGTACAAGGGATGTAACAGGAATGTATGGTTGCGGAATGTGACTGTTTGATGTGTAGCGATTATTTGCCAGGAGTGGTTTGGTTGTTGTTGTTGTAGTCTGTTATCGGGTTGGTGAATATTAATTAGGTATGTTCTTTACTACTCCATCCTTTTGGAATCCATCACACTCATTCTAACCCCTCATATTATCCCTAGCATTGGGGTATAAATATAACATTTCAAGTACCTAAGCACATATCTCTAGTTTGTGCCCTATTTCCCAACATCTTGGTTATGTTGTCAAGACCTTGGTAAAAGGGATATAAGAGAGATTTAAAACTACAATTAAATTATTAAGGTAGAAAGGGACTCTAGTAAAATGATAAAGGAAAGTTATAATTAATAGGAATATCAACTACCATAAGGAAGACCTTAGTAAAGGAGGAGTACAGTAAAGGAAAAGATAATATTTCATGATCTATGGTAGAAGGTCCTAGGTTCTAGCCTTTTGATATGGGGTTAGGTGCCTAGGAGATGATTGATGGAAAGGGGGGATCATAAAATTTCCTTCAAAGAGATGCAATTTTTAAAAAAAATAATAAAAAAAAGTTATTAAGGTTGCATAAAAGGAATAGTGGAATTTAAATATAAAAAAAATCCCATGGTAAAAGGAAACAACAAAAAATAAGAGAGTTAAGAGAATAGACTGAATTAGAAATCACAAAGGAAAAAATGATTAAAAAAAATCAAGAAAGATTGGAGAGATACAAAGGGATCTAATGAAAAAGAAAAGAGGGAGGTAGACCATGCCAAGAGGGCTACTATCAAGGAATAAGGAGAGCATACTGAATAGGTTGCTTCTAATAATAGGAATGAAGGGAAATTTGAGTACACCAAGGTTGTTGTTGCTAAAAATATTGAAGAAGAAGATAATCCATCATTCAAAGAATTAAACATGAATGAGCATGCTAGAGGGCTACAAATGAATAACATAATTCTACTAAGATTTATAAGACTCCACAAAAAAAGAACCAAGGTTAATTTCACTACTCTATAACAAAGATACATCCAAGAACTCAATATCCCTCCTAAATCAAGAAAAAAAAATCACAAGAGTAGCAAGATAGGTTGAAGAATGGATGGAAACTAATGAGTCATTGGAAGAATGGCGTAGAAGCATTGGTGCTCTACCATTCAAAATCTTAACTTGAATCTCTCATTTGGATCTTAATCTATCTAACCTAAAAATCATAGTTAGCAAAGGATTTGAGGAACTACTAAAGCCTTTCATAAAAGTGAATCCCCTAGATTTCAATACTAACTATTTAGAGAAAGTGGTAAAAAGTGTAGATTTATAAAAGGAGATGATGATGAAAGAATATAACGTATAAGAAATTAATGAGAATCTAGTAGAAAAGGAGATTGATAACTTGTTCAATAACCTAACCATGAATATAATTGGCATAATTAGTGAAGAATGGAAAACTCTCACATTAACAAATAAAATATCATTAAATAATGAAAGGATGTCTCCCAAATTGAAATGATCACTTGAAGAGGTGAACTCCCCAAACTAAGAGTCATCCCCTATGTCAAATAAGACAAGAATAGTACTTGCATAAGGAATATATAGTATTTCAGCCTAAACAAGAGAGAACCAACGATGAGAGTTCGCAATATATTGGATGAGATATTACGATCCAAGTTGTTTGAGATTGAGCTAGTGATGGATAAAGGAAGGAATTAGATGAGATTAGTTAAATAAAGGAGTTGTGCCAAGAAATTAGCAAAAGAACAAATTCAAAAGGAGCCTAGACCAAAAGAGAATACTTAATTTTAAAATAGAAGAGAACCTTTTCCTAGTCTCGACAAGTCTAGATATAAATCACCTTAGATGGACCTAAACATATAGTTACATGTATATGGGAAAGATAATACTAAATCTCCAAAACACATCTTTGTACTATAATATTTTTGGAGAATAAAGGCAATCAAAAGTGACCATCCCAAACTCTATTATTTTGTAGGGAACTTGAGGAATGATGCCCTTAAGTAGTATAACAAAAATTACAACATGATAAAGAATGGAAAGATATAAAAGCAAAAAAATAATCTAACTTTGGATCTCCTAAGTTCTATCAAAGTATTAGAAAGATGAAATAAATGTTACAAGTGGAGATAGTCAAATAATTTGATCATATATTTAGAGAATTAGTGAGAAAGATGGAAGAACCATTAACAAAGAAATAGAGAATTGAGTAGTTTGTGTCGAGATTGTTACCAAACAATAGAGTTGCATTATATGGGAGAAATTTTGATGCATACTCAAGTATGGTAGAATTAGCATGTAAAATAAAAGCATAATCATGAAGAAGAAAGAATAAGGAAACAAATAATAGTCAATTGAATAAAACAAGACTATAATTAGAACAACTAAAGATAAAACAAGATATATTGGCTAAAGGAAAAACTAGTCCAATAATGCCACGTGTGGACACTTAAAATTGACCATTTACATTTGGTCAATTTATCCCTAATTTTTCCAATTTCATATCCTCTATATTAATTAAATAATATTCCTATTATTTAACTAATATTAACTATCTTGACATTCATTCAATTTAATCTTTTCTATCACCCATAAATCCTAAGGTAAATAATTGAATTTAATGATTTATCTATGGCCATCCTACCTTACCCCTTCTCTCCCATAAATTAAATAAAAATAATATCAATTTATTTAATTTTCCCCCTTACATGTCCCATCCTCCGTCAATTTTCATTAGCCTCCCTAATACAATCCTAATCTACCCCCTAATCTACACTCAATCCTTGATTAAGTGAGGTCAACCCTCCCCATCAAATCATGTGCACGGGCCCTTGTACATGTGACATGGCCTTGGTACCATGTAACATGGGTCTTGTCCCCTCAAAGTACACTCAAGGAATTTTAAATTATTCTATTCCCCTCACACCATACCCTTTGGAGTGTGAGGACAAACCTTGCCTTTATGGCAAGATCTCCTCCCACACTCCAAAGTACCATCTCCCTCTCAAGCCCTCTCATTAGGCCACTTAGCACAAACTTGTGGTTTAAGAGATCACATTAATCCCTCACTATTGATCTCCATCAAGCAATCCTAGCCCTTCATCCATTTTCAACCAAATCATATTATCCATGGCTTAGCTATTTTTCAAGGATCACTTTCATTTTGTAATTTAACTTCATTATGCTATTGAAATCACGGGTAAGCACACATCAAATAAAACATCAAGGGCACGTCTACACAACATGGAGTCTATTAAACTTTAATTTTGTTAAATTGTATGCTTGTTTGACTTTCTAAGCCTAAACTTGAGTGTTGTTTTTTATCATTGTGTTGTTTGACTTTATTATTATTTTACTCACCTTGACACTATTTTCATGCACATATTTTTGGTGTGCCTAGTGGGATCCACGTCACAGGTCAACTAATCAAAATTTGGGTCTCTTTAGTTATTTTCACGTTTGTAGGTGTTGAAAAGGTGAATATGTTATTTTTTTGATCTCTGAAAGGTGAATGCGTACCTACAAAGGTGAATGTGTTAGACCATGAATTGACATTTGTATGTTGTAAGAATAGTTAAATCCACTTCACAAAAGAGTGAATCTATTTATTTTTGGGTGAATGCATTGACTAGATAACCCAACACTAATCAAGGTGAATGTGATATCTAGACAAGTGGATGTGAACATAGATAATCGAATGTGCTACATGAAGACACTGTGACACGCCTAGGCGAATCTATGATTTTATAGGTGAATCCAACAATTTTGAGGTGAAAGCAAAAAACATTAGGCAAATGTGCACAAATTGAGGCAAATGCACCTTGAACAAGTGAATCTATTCTGAATTAGGTGAAAGTTCAAAAACTCAAGTGAATATGTTGAGGTGAATACACTTTGTACATAGGTGAATCCGCTTTGTGCATGAATGACTACATAAGATAGAACACGTCCATTTCATATGAAATTTGTTACTTGTTTCTTCATGTTTTATTTTATCAAAGATTTTTTCTTTGGGGCTTCATCCCTAAACCCCCCACCCCCCACACCCCCCCATCATTAGTGTGGGTGTCCCAACCCCCAATCATTTTTCTTTGATAACTTGGGCATCTAATCATTTTGTTATGTAGATTTAAATCACTTATCAAAGATTAAAAAATCATAAACTACTAACACATCTTCTTGCACCACATGGTCAAAGGCAATATTTTTATCACTAATCTAGGAACACTTTAATTTCTTAAAGGGTCGATTAACACTATTTGTTGCATTTGGGGTTCTTTGTTGACATATGCTCTCCCCTTGCACCTTTCAATGAGCTTGGGGATCAAAATTCATGAAATGGCCTAAATCTTGTTGTGTATATCCTGGGAGTGCTAGCTATGTGTATGCTATCTCCTTGCACTTCATGTGAGCCTACAGATCATAAACGTATAGCATATCCTACCCTTTAGGAGGCTTTCTTGGGGTTTCATCCCCCCAAAGGATGAACTCAACCACATGAACTAGTGGAGTATATAAAGGGGGAGAATGAAATTTTTGCCTCAATCTAGTCATGTTATGTATAGCAAAGCTTTGATGCTCATTTGATACTAAGCTAAGAGTGCAATATTGGTCCCAATGGCATATTTGACATTCCTAACCCACACTTGTGATAGGATAGTGTTTACAGATGTACCTCACGTACCCTCCTAGTATTTAGAGGATGCACTAGATATCTTGTACCAACCTAGCTTAAGACCATTCAACTATCAATTAATGTGGTGCAGGAGATGTGTATCATACCCTAAAGTTACTCACAATGTACCCTAGTGTACTAATATAGACATTAATGAGACATCACCATTTTGTAGCCATTGGTAAGAGATCCTTCACCTTTGTGGGTCATGATCTCTAGCTATCCAACCATCGATAGATAGTATTAGCTTCGATTGTGTTCTTACATTAATTGTCAATCCTACTTGATTAATTTAGGCTTATTCTTTTTGGCATGTCTTATTGTGCTTACACATGCATCAATAATTTTTTTAGTGGCTAATATTCACCAATTGGCTAATAGTTGAAATTTTAGAATCAAAATTTGGCTAATAGTTCAAGTTGTAAGGTGACTTTAATTGATACATTTTCACAAAATTTTATTTTAGTCTTATTTATATCGCCAACGTGTTTATTTTATTAAACTTTTTAACTAAAAAAATTTCCACAATATTCTATACATGATTACATCAAATTTGCCTAAATTTTATAAGTTACTATAGAAATCTAAATTAATTTCCAATAATATGTCATAATTATTAGTTACATTAGGTTCATATGACCAATATTTAGTTACCACCCATTTCATTTTAAATTGCATAATCAAAGGCCCTGGAACATATTCCATGGTGGAAATATACTTGGCGGGTTTGGTGTAAGACCGAGAATCGCGCGCGGATCATTTGCGGTCTCGGTGTAGGTCCGCGGTCTAGCCGACGATTTCAGGATGACATTACAAAGCTATCGTGGCTACCTAAATTAATAAAACCAATAGATTACCTATTTAAATCAATAGGCCTTCTTCGGCTATACTCATTCCGCCAAACACATCAGCCAATCTTTCCACCCCTTAGGCCCCTACTTTTGCGTAAAAGAATCTTATTTTTTTAAATGGAATGATTACTACGCGCGAAATTAATATATTTTCCTAATGGCCTGATATTTTCCTAAAATTTTGTGATACAAAAAATTCATCATGAGAGAATGCTCACCTAAAAATATCATAATAAAAATTAATAACCCCTTTCCAAAGGTAGATTTGCTAGGATTTTATATCTTTTTTTGGGATGGATTTCTTAAATTTTTCCTCGCCATGCATATCTTAGTATGTTCTTTCATTGTCATTTGTATGTATTTTGTTTCATGTATTTAGTCCTTTTGTCACTAGTCTAGTCTATCCACTTGGGTGAATCCACTAACCCTTAAGTGAATCTTCCTTGTTGTTAAGTGAATTTGTCTCTTCATAGTCCCATATCATCCATTAGTCATACTAATCCATTCTAAGTTTAGGTGAGTCTGCCTTGTCCTTAGGAAAATTTGCTTCCATTTAAGTGAATCTACCTTGTTGACAAGTGAATTCACTTTTGTTGTAAATCCCCAGTTTGGTCCATCCCTAGTTTATGCAAAAGCACTTTGTTTTTAGGTGAATGTGATTTAATTTAGGTGAATCCACCCTGTCAATAGGCAAATCCAGCCCCTATCAAAATTTCTCATAGCCATATCATCAAAAGTTACCACAAACCTATTTGGGTGAATATGATTCCACTTAGGTGAATCTGCTTTGTTCATAGGAAAACCCATTGACAAATATTTCAAGGCGAATCCACTCTTTTGATAGGTGAATCTACCTTGTGTTGGGAAAATTCATCCTCCCATACAAAATCTAGAGAGAAAATCCCTCATACCATGGATAACCAATATTCTCCCAAGTCCAAAAATGTAATCAAATATTTTTTACACTCCATATCCAACCTGTACCAATCATTTTCATTGGTTCAAACACCATTAAATTTTCCAAAACATCATCCCCTTTGAACAAGGAGTCAGTTAAACCTATCTAATCAACATATAGACAATCTAGCATCATATATCGAACCTCAAAAACTCAATTGAGATCCTAAATCCTAAAGCAATCGTCCATCCTAGCACTTTCTTGGGAACATAGCCTATCCCAAGTTAGTAATCCCTCATCAAACTATTTCACCTCAAGCCAAATCAAGCCAGAGATATAGTTTGCATCGATATCATCTCTTGCTTGAGAACTTAGCCTATCTCAAGTAGGAAATCCACTCAATCAAACTTTGATATAGGATCTCAACCAAAGGAAAGAGGAAACTATCAACCATCCATCTAGCAATAAGCTCATCAATTTAACGAAATCCTTGAACTTAGGAGTAACTCCATCAAGCATTTCATCCAAACTCTCTTATTCACATAGTCCATCTTCATCCTAACCTAAGGTTTAGTACATCCATATCTAGGGTCTTCTGATATCAAAAAAAACTTAAGATCCTTCCTTCCATGTTTTTCTAATTCATTCCATTTAACTTCTAATCATCTATTCTCATTTCTTTCATCCATGTCCATACAATCCAATATCATGAATCCTTATCCTCCCTCAACATTACCAAAACTAGTAATAAAGGGAAATCCCTCCATCCATTTATCCTACATGTTTCTAATCCATTCATCCTCCATCCCTATCCCCCATATACCTATCCTACAGATTTTCCTCACCCCAATTAATCCTAGATTTTGTGTGCACATTAATTCTCATCCATCTTTATGTCTATCTGCTCATCTATCACTTACAACCATTATAAGAATATTTCTATCCATCATATCATTTCCTTATCCATATGATTCATTCTAGGGTAATACAAATTTATTAGTCTAAGTATATTTTTATCTATCCTAATCATTTCATTATCCCTTCACTCCTTTAAGACTAATATATATTTGTTATCCTAAACATATTTTGCTCCTTTGATCCTATCTAATCCCATTTCTCCTAGCCATCTTACATCACAAAGAAATCATAATTCGTACAATTCAGCTATGCAACCAATCAAAATCATCCAATCACATCTTTGTTCTTGTTCCTCACCTTGCTACAAGCCTTGATCCCAATCTAATCATCATCATCAAGATGTATCCTTCTTGATTATTGTGTTATTTCGAGATATATTATTCACACATCAACAACACTTTGTTCATCATCAATCAATCTTGGATTTTCAACTTGATCAATGCAACATCATATTTGTCCTTGAATCATTTTATGCATGCTTGCTTGCTTGTCATCTCCTCCTTCCATTATCTCTTCCTCTTCCTATCCTCCCTTTTATTCATCATCTTGCATCATCTTCCTTCTTTATCCTACATCATCTCATCCCTTTTGAGAGCACACCCATGTTCTTGCAAACCCGTATGTCCTCTCAAGAGGGCATCCCTAATCCTAATCTTCACTCCCATCATCTTTCTTCCTAGTCACTCCTTTGAATGACAGCGAGATCTTCCCAAATCTAATCATCTTCTTCCAGGTGCTATGTTTTGATATTTTTTGAAATGATGCTACATCGTAACACCATCTCAAAGAGGGGAAAAATGTAGACACCTAAAATTGACCATTTACATTCAGTCAATTCATCCCTAATTCATCCAATCTATTATCCTCTATATTAATTAAATAATATTCCTATTCTCTTACTCATATTCACTATCCTGACATTCATTCAATTTAATCCCTTATATCACCCCTAAATCCTAAGGTACATAATTAAATTTAATTATTTATCTAT
>VDFB02383134.1:0-50475 GCA_007258455.2 Sequoia sempervirens | reverse complement strand
TAGTGAAGGAAAGAGTATCCTTTTTTCACATTTAATTTGTGAATAATAAAAAAAGAGCTTAATGATGCCTTAATTTAGTGTTGTAATATGTTTTACACATCCACATAAAATTTAGGGACCTTTTAATTAAAATGGACTTAATGGTGTCTTATTTGTGGTGTTGTAAAGTGTACCTTTACACTTTCACACTCACCTAGGTCTTTATTAATTAATTGAGGTCCATTTTCCTTAATTGGTTTCTTTAATTCAAATCCAAGCCTAATTAAATACAATTTCCAAAGAATAAAAACTCGCATTCATAAATACCATTACACAACACTTAACTTTGGAAGATGTGTGTCCTAAGTAAGTGACCTAGGACGCATTCACCATAGGGTGAATGGTTCCTCACTTAGACCTAGGACCCCCATTTAAACTAGTTTTTGGTAGTATTTTAATGATTTCAAATGTATTTTCAGATGTCGGCTTGTGATATTTGAATTTTGGGAATTAATCTTAAGATACGTATAAATATAAGGTTATTTCAATATGTTTCATCTAGAATTTTTTTCATGAGCACTTATTATTTTCAAGAGAATTATCAGAAGCACTTCAAGATCATTTTCAAGGTATTCAAGGGTAGATTTATATAAGATTATTGTAACGATCAAGATTTCATTGTCATGTCAAAGATTTTTTAATCATCCATGTTGTTGAGCTAATATGGTGATCTAGAGTTCAGGATCTATTCAAGCATTCAAAGACATTGTTTCAAGACAAGTTTCATGATCAAGATCCACACCCATTGAAGCCAATTCATGCAAGTTATAGATCTAATAGCCAACATTCAAATAAGGTTTGGTGATTTGTGACATTGCTTTTTCATTCATCACTCCATCATTTTATTATTTAATTTCAAGGTTTAATTACCAAAATAGGGTTTGACCAAGGAAAACCCCCATTCACCTAACAAACAACATTTTTCTCTCTTTGATGTGTGATTGCATATTTTAGGTGGAAGATCCTTTGAAGAAAACAATTGAATAAAGTTGTAAAGTTCCCAAAGTTGTAAGAAGAGTTGTCATTTAATGAAAACTCTTCTACTGGATTTATTTTTGGTTGTCTAATGGTGAAAATTGAGAATCTAGGAGTATGGACACAATAGAAGAGAATCCAAAAATGGACTTTAAAGAACTTTATCCAAGACTCATTTTTCATAAGGTGAATGAGTCCTCAGTAAGCTTCAAAAGGTGACTATTGGTGAAAGGTACACATTGTTTTCCCCTTTCCAGATATTTTGTTTAACTATCTTTTATGTCAGTTTTTAATATAGTCTTTCATTTGAATTTTATAGCTTGTACTTTAGATTTTGTTTGATGGTTTCAATATTTTTCCCCAAAGTGTTATTTGACCATTAGATCGAGAACACCCGCCCAAGCAAGCCGCCTTCCCCTCCAGCGACCACAACGTCCTCGGGGCTTTCACGTCCGATCCAGTGAGGGCTTTGACTTATACCCCCATCCTTGGATAGAGAGGAAATTTTATGATTCATACCAATGATTTGACTTGCCTTATGGTTGTTAGTCATCTCATTTTTTGGATCTCATTTCCTTGAATGAAATTAGAGAAATAGGTCCTTTGATTCATTGTGGTGAAACCCCTTTCATAATATTTTACCCCAAAACCACAGTTCTCAGTGTTTCATTGTGGTGAACCTAACTTTTATCATTAAATTTTCTCATTTTGGAGTCTTCTTTCACCTTAGATTTAAATCTTGCAGTCATTTGCATCTCTTTACATTGAATTAGGTCTCATTTAGGGTGTCTAATTTGCATTTAACTTTGCATTTAATTTAACTATTTTAGAATTGCATCTTTACATATTTTAAATCTCAAAAATACAAAAATATTAGTCATTTTTATATCATTTACATAATCATTAAATCATATTCATTTTCATTTGAGTATGTGCAGGATCAACATGGAAAAACAGGCCCTTAAGTGGCAATTTTTTTAGAAAAAACAGAGTTAGGAAACATGACATAAAATTTTGAATAATTTATCTATATTATTACAAAAATATGTAATAATAGAATCTACATAAATTTGAATGTAGTTTTTAAACTACTATGTTTTTTTTTTTTTAAATCTATTTGGTGAACATTTAAAATTTCAATGCAGTAGTTCTTAAATTGCAGGGAAAAAGTAAGAAGTAGGTGTTTGTCTAACCACCCTAACCACAATAAAATGATAATATTTTTTTATAATATTTTATATATAAGTAGAAGACTCATGTCAAGATGTGATGCATATTTTTTGTAATTTTTTTCCAAGTAAATAATTAATTATTATTTTTTTATTACAAATTTTAAAAATATAAAAACTCATATGTCTGACCACCTTAACTTGGTCAGAAATTCATGAAATTCATTTATTTTTTTCTAATCCTATAGTATGGGAAGCTTAGAATGTGACGCATGTTTTAGATTCAAGAAAGTGATATCATTTGAAAGCTATAGAAGTTTTTCAATCAACCTATCAATCATGACTTTAATCATAATTCAAATAGAAAATAAATAATAATTATTTATTAAATTAAAATTAAAGAATAATTTATATTTTTGAAAAGCTAAGAATCTCCTTTAAAAACCCTTTTCATTTCACCAATTTTGAGTAAGAAAAAGTTGCTAGCCACATACCCATCATATTGCCACTTTTTGGCCCATCATGATCCTGCACATACCCATTTGAAATTGAAAAAAACTTACATATCAAATTAGGTTTTCTAGGTTGTCATTATCTCACAATTTTCATTTGCATTCAATCTTCATTTTACAAAAAATTAAACCTAGAACTTGTTGTGTTAGATCAAAATATGGAACTACTAAAATTAGCTTAGAAATCTATAAAAACACTTCCAAAACCATCACCTAGGACCTATTGGAAATACGAGTACCTTGCAACATGAGCATGAAGTGTACATGGGATGTTTTGATTATTCCAATGTTGTCATTGATGTCAACATTATGGCAACATAGTAGGAAACATATTTGGTATATTGGAAGTTCATCTCTATCGGAAGTGTTTTGTACTATTGGGCCAGTACATTGGATTTTGAGTTCATAATTCATCAAAAGATGAGATTTGACGTTGCTTTGTTAATCTAATTATTATGACTCTTTTAGATAGCTATATTCAATATTTTGAGGATTTTTGTGTTTCGTAAAAGAATTCATCAATGACAGAGTTTAACTCTAAACACTACAATTGTTTTTTTTAATCTATACTAGTGTGGGAGACTGTACATTTTCTTAGAATGAAATTTATGATGATGTGGTTCTAATGGTAATCTCTTTAATGTTAATGTGATGAGAAAATGATTTAATATCAGATAAGAAAGGTGTTTACCTTAAGAAGTGTGTGTGTTAACTTGCATTTTTTTTATTAGGTCCTATTCCTAGCCGACCTAATATATGACTTGTAGTAAGAAGAATAACTATACTTTGTAGATATTGGTTGGATATTTTTTAGGTCTTTGCCAACTTGACATGATACACCACTTGGATAAAAAAAATTTAATCAAGTATATGGTGCTAGCATGAGGTATTTTGATTTCTTTTATGCATCCAATTAGGCTAACCTAAATGATGTATGCGATATACTTGTATATATACAAGACCTTTTTGGAGTTGAAGAGTGTGTTTGGAGTCATGGACAAAAATAATGTGTGAGCCTAAATGATTTATCAAGTTGCAAACCATATATTGTGAAAGAAGATAAATATCAGAGCATAATGAATAAGTGATTGCTATATAGAGTAGTACTTCACATACATAGCCTCATTGGAAATGAACTCAACACATAGAAGGTGTATTTCATTAGTTCACCTATTAGCAATGAGCCATATTCCTTTGTATCTTGGCATTTAGCCATTTTATTATATATTCAGGCTATGAGTCTTTTAAGGATAGTGAGTCTTGGTGGTAAGCCTTATAATATTCTATATCTAGATATATTGTATTGCGAGATAATCCTCAACATGGTCTTTCCCATTTTAGGTTTTCACATAAAAATTTGGTCTTGAGGTGTTTTATGGAGTGATATTCATTTTAATGTATTTATTCTGATTTACAATCATAGTTTCTTTAATAATTGGGTGGTTTGCATCTAAATGGTTTTATGGAATACTAATTCGCCTCTCCTCATTATTCTAGACAATCAACAATTGGTATCAAAGCTTGGTTCCTCTAAAGAAGTTTAACAACTTGAGGAAGGTCCCAAAATTTGAATATATCATGGAAGATAAAAGATTTCTTATTACTCCAAAAGTAATCTCCTCTAAGCATTCAAAAGAAAATGAAGATTTGAAGGTTCGGTTGAAGGAAATTGTAGTGCCCCTCCATCAATGTTGTCATTGTGTTGTTTTCGTTCACGGGAGGTTGAGTATTGTTTAATTTAAATTTGTTTTATTAATGTTGAATTGATTCATATTATATTAAAATAAAAGCGTATTTCAATAATTTAAATATATGTTTTAATACCTTTGTGATGATTGATTTAGTAAATAAATATTTAAAAAAATATGTTAATTATTGTATTGTGCAAGTAAACTAAAACAAAAGAATTAAATTAATAAAATTAATTATTTTAACTATTGATTTAATGTGTGCAAATTATAAGAAGTGGTTAAATTAATAAACCAAATGCTTTAATGGTTTAATCTTTTGTGTGTAAATTTATAAGACAGTTTAAAATTTATAAAATAAAAACAGATTGAAGAAGTTGTGAATTGTGGGGAAATATAAAAGAAATAAATTAATGAATTTAATGTCGTGGATGTAGTTATGAATAGTGGAGGATAATAAATTAATTAGGTAGTGGAAGTTAACTAATAGAGGGGCTTTTGGAAATTACTTTCCGTGAAACTAATTTGCATTTTTTTTCCGCAAGTTTCTTGTTCTTGAAAAAAAAAAATTCTGGTTCTTGAAAATCTTCTTGGGCTTTTTGGAAATTCTGGACTTGGGGGCTTGCAGTGTTGGAAAATTTTTGAAGAAATTTGTGGCTACAAATTGAAGAAGCGACCTCTACAGAAATTTCCAGCCCAGCTAGTCGACTTAATCAGGTTCCTCTCTTCTTAATTTGTACCTATGTGTACTCTTGCTTTAAAATAATTTAATTAGAAAAGATTTCTAAAAGAAGTTATTTAGATATTTCTGCAAAATGCTTGTGTATATTCTGTAAATCACAATCAGTCATGCTTTAGAATCTTGGTTTCGTTGTGTTTGACTTCTACCCCAGCACCCTCTTCCTAAAAACAGTCAAACGTATGTGGCACCACCCCTGTCCTTATCCAGCCATGGATAATTCCTTCTAATGTTTATACTTCCCATACAATACCATATTCCTTTTGTAGTTTTGGTACTTACCAGTTTTATACATATTGCATCCGCAATTAAACAATAAATCCCTTCATGCTTGGATGCTACAAGTTTTCGCAGCTATTATGAAAGTTGAATAGTCGCTATATGCTCCTTTGGATGGGAATCATATTTCATATATTCTGTTGACAATCTCTTGTGTTGACGTCTAAATTTAGTTTTCAGTTGATCTCCCATTTACTGTGTGGGTACAAGTTACACGCATTCATTCATTTCAAAAGACTTTAGGCTGCAATTCCATGCACCTGCAGGCGTTCACCTTATTCGTTGAACTTTAAACCACAGGATAATCGCATACTATATATTCATAATAGTGGAGATATATTTATATTAAAGCTATTCGATTTGCTTCAATGCATCTATTAAGTTATTCGATTTGGCTCATCATGTATCTTAACCGCGACCTACTGGGGGGTGTCATATTCTTCTTAGTTTTATGCGGACTGTATGCTTGATTCTTTACTTCCCTAATTGGCTTCATTTTTAGAAGCTGAAGTTTCTCCTATCACCAGTGTAGCTCTCTCTGCCTTTTTAGACTCTTTCATTGCTACAGATCGACTGTGGGATTTGATCATTTGTGTAGCTCTCTCTGCCTTTTCAGACTCTTTCATTGCTCAAGATTGACTGTGGGATTTGATCATTTGTACCACAGGGTTAATGTGCTTCAAATCCTTAGATCTAAAGGAAATTTCCTTATCATAAATACTGTTAGGGAATTTCAATGTTGGCATGTAGTTGGCATTAAAGCCGACGCTTGGAACATTGAAATTTATCCGTATAAAGAATTCCCTCAATCTTGTTGACTTGTAATACTCTTGACGGTGGCTACATGAACTAGAATCATGATGACATATATGGGTACTAGAACAACATCATTTTTCGTATCAACCTGAATCATGAGCTCTCTAGAGATGGGGATAATTTCCATAGTTTTGTTGGAAACCATCTCAGTGACCGCCACTGTTGGTTTCTCCCAGTTGAGTTGAGCCATTTTCTGACAAACCCCTGTAGATCAATTCATATTGTAAACTGTTAGTGTTATGTATCAATTCGTATTGTAAACTGTTAGTATTTTGTATCAAAATTTGATTGTATTGCAAGCTCGACTTCATGTAAACCATGCATGATAACTATTAGTTTGGATTAGAATGTCATTCGGTTGCTAGGTATTTGATTATCATAGACCTGTAGATTTCATGGCGTTCACCTCTTGTTTATTTTTAGTGCCTAAATCACACACCAGGGTCTTGTATTATTTCACTATTTATAAATTTGTTTGTACTTGAGTATGCATTGTTGTGTGGTATCATAATCTTTATTAAACACATAAATATATATATCTGAGGGAAAGACATATTGAAATTGCATGTAGTCGCTGCATGCGTAAATTCATTCCCATACTTGATTCATTGTCTTGATTTTTATCAAGCCGCTATGAATTTGTAGCTACTTCGCTTTTATTCAATGCTTGGTTCGCTGTGGACTACTTTAGTATTCAGCCTTTGCATATTAAAATATATATATATTATATATATATATATATATATATATATATATATATATATATATATATATATATATATATATATATATATATATATATCTGTGTATGTGTGTCTTGAGGAATATGAATGTTGCTTAATAAAGAATTTAAAATTGTAATTGATAATTTGTTAGGTATTCGATATTATGTTATGGTCTTTGTATGGTAGTCGTTATGGTATGTATAAGTCAGCATATGTATTTATTTATTATTTGGCATAACTATCATATGATATAGGTGTTACAAAAAGTTTTGCAATTATGTCATATGTTTGTATATGTGTATGCATGTATTTGTATTATAAAGATATTTAGTAAAAATTAAATAAGTACGAAAGGAAATTGATTTAAATATACTTAGATAAATAAATAGATTATTTAGATGAGTAAATTCAATATCTAAGTAATGAGTTATAAAAAACATGAAAATAATTATCTAAGGAATATTGATCTATCTATATCAATTAGTCAATTGAATGATTTGATCCAATAAACGAGTCGGATTGTCATTGGATATGTAGTCCTTTTATAAATGTTAAATAGTAAGTTTGTAGATTTTTCCTTGTAATTGATTTTAGAGGTAAATGTCTAAGTAAGAAAATGGTAGTGATATATTGAACATTAGATGATGTAGAAGTTATATTTTCTTAATATATTGTGTGTTTGATTGGTCATATGGAACCTTGTGTTGAAGTTTGGTATCGAAGTGTTATTTTGGTTATTGCTCCTTGTGAAGTTGATTCATAATTGCTTGTCTACTGTGAGTTTGATTTAAATAGTGTTTTCATGATTGCAATGATGATTGATTCCTTGGGTTGAATTATGTACGTGAATTCGGAATTTAAGTTGATTTTGGTTATTGAGGTTGATTTTTGAATTGAACTGTGAATCGATTGATTACTATTGTTATCATGGCTGTTGATTTTGTTAAAAGTTGTTTATTTGCTAAATTGTAAGTTTTTAGGTAATTAGTGGTTGGGTATCTTGTGAGGAGAAAATGGAGGTCTTCCTTGGATGCCCTATTGGTTGATTTTACTTTGATTTTGAGGTTGAGTCTGATGGTAAGATCATGTTATTGTTGCCACTTTGATGGGGGAACCTTTGTGTTAGTGATTTGTTAGTCTTCCAGAGGTTGGGGAAAATGATGTTTTTTTATGATTGGCTTTTCATGTTGGTTATTTATGAGCATTTGACTCTATACTTGAATTAATATTATGTGGGTTCTAGCCTTGCACTGTGGTATGGTTATCTGTGGAGACTTTGTGCGAGTTGGTCCATGCTTCACTTTATATAATATTATATGTGGCTTTATATGTTGTGCAAGTTGGCTTACCCAGTTAAGTGGACTGAAGAGTCTTTTGTTACTAGTAGGGGGATTGGCTCTCAATGGGGGTCTGACACACAAAGGGGCACCAAGGTAACTCATTGAGAGTTTCTTAATCAATATAAACCTAAAATAAATTAGGGGGCTGGGTAGTTTACTTTAATCAAGATAATGTTGTGCTCATGGCTCAACTACTTGTTTAGGCTTGAGATGAGTGGGAAGGTTTAGAATGGAAAGATCAATTACCTAGTCCAACTGGAAGGTATGTTGATCCTGCATAGTTTGTATGAGGGTTCGACGACTGCTAGAGGCAGACAAAGTAACCCAAGATGGGGGTCTGGTAGCCTAGGAAGGTTACGCCAGGGTAACCCATAGAAAATTATGTGATGACACTCCTCTCTATAGCAACCTTGTTTACCTTTTTTATTTTTTCCCTTGTTCTTGCACCTTTGGCAGCAGTTGTTTCTTTATGTTTTGTTTGTTGCTTTGTATCTTCGAGTCATGTTAACTTTTTATGTCGTGTTACTGTCTTCTTCTCTGCTTTGGTGGTGGGACCTTATCATTATCTCTTAGCATGGGGGTTGGACCTTAGGGTTCCACATAGTTGGGTGGAATGTTCCATGCCCTCCATTAGGTTCCCTCACTTTGTCCATGTTCATGGTGACTTCTCCTAGTTATGAAGAAATTTAAACTTGTTCCAGTTCATGTGAAGTATCTTCATGTATTTTTTATTGTACTATAATTCAATTGTATCACGTATTTTTCTTTTGATCTAGTCTCCTCACATGTTTTCGAGGAGACATTGTTGTTCAAGATGTAATGATGTAATTAATTGATGAACTCTCATATGTAATGGATAATGGTAATAATGTTAATTCATGTGATAGTTAATTGGATTATATGGATGTTATAAAGTTGATGGAGTTTATTTATTGTGGTCATTTACATTTCTTCTAGTTCATTAACAAGATTGTAGTAACACAACCTCGGAACCTTAGAGGAATTAGATTAGAAAATGATTTATTATTTCATTTGCAATCGTTTGAATATTGTACTTTAAAAAAATAAAAAATAAAAGTTTCCATTTTAGGTGTTTTAGTGTGCTGTCCTCTAGGGTTTCATGGCGGGGTATTATAGAAGCAACTAGATGTATTAAGGATCTAATGGAAAGATATGGAGAAATTAGTGATCAACTAAAAAGGGCTCATGATGATATCATTGGACTGATAGAGCAATTAGAAGAAAGAGAAGAATTGAAGATTGCTAGAAAATTGAAATTTAGATGAAGGTGGATGAATGTACAAAGCTTGAGCAAGAAGTCAAAGTTCTAAAGTCATATCTAGAAAAGGTAAACAAACTTGAAGATAAATTCAAGGCAATCACTACAATGCTTGATGAGTTGATTATTTCTCAGATAACTACAATGGATAAAAGTGGTTTAGGGTTTAAAGAGGACAAAGTTCAAAGGTGGATCAAACTCTTGATATGAAGACTTACTAGAATGATGGACAACTCAAGAATCAAAGAAGCAATATCAGAAGGACTCTCATCATACAATGTAATGCTCAAAGGTATTTATCCTTTAATGATGTTTGTTATTTTTGCAATAAATTTGGTCATAAGACAAAATACTGCAAAAGCAAAATGAATGCTACTTTATCATTCTCTAGGAAGTATTTTGAGCACAAGAAGATTGGACATAAGGTTGTGGAATGAAAAATTCAAATGTTGAACAAGGAATTTCTATCATTTAATGGCTACTATTATCACTGCAACTTATTTGTGTAAATATTAGCAAAACAGCAAAGGTTAAAATAAAACACACAATGCAATCAAGCTCTAATGCAATCTAAAGCCAAACAAAAAAAAACAAAGGAAATAACTATAACATAAAACAATCTCACCAAAGATTGATGAAACTTTATGGATAACCTTTGTTGTCCTTCTCCATTTCATCTTCTCTAGTGTACTTTCCCTCATATTTTCATTATTTGTGTGCAAACATAGCCTAAGGATTATGATAATAATGAAACATCAAAGATTTCAAGTAATTGCTCCAAAAGTCACAAGATTTTGGGAGAGATAAAATGATGAAAGACAGATCAATTTATAAAAAATTGATCATTTGAATGACAAGCCAAGATCGATAGACAAATAGATGATTGAGATCAAAAGATCATACATGCATTATGATAACTGTTACTACTGACATGAGTGATAAAAACTAAGAATGGAGATAAAGATTAAATAATTATTTAATCTTCACGTTTGGTATTAAAAAATAGAAGAATAATGTTTACATGACAAAGATAAATATAGATTAAAAGCAACATTCTGTTTGAAAGCATGCACAAAATTTAATTAATTAGATAAAGATATTTAATTAATAAGCATGTACACACATACGAGTTAGAACTAGACATCTGACTAGTTATGACAGGGAGTTTATTCGCAAAGACACTCAGACATTAAATGAGGAGATAACTGGTCGATTTAAATAGATCTCGAGTCAAGTGAGAATGAATTCTTAGATAACTTAAACATTTATCTAAATATAGAAGAGTGTGTTAAAAATAGACATTTATGAATTAAATGATTTATTTAATTCAAGATTCGATATTTAAGGATTAGATTTATTTGAGTGATGAAGAGGTTAAATGAATAATTAAAGTATTAAAGTATTTATTTAATTATAGTCAAAATGATGATAAAGGTATTTATTAAATAAGAATTTAGTTAATTTAAGAAGAAAGGTAAAGTTAATTAATGACGTAATTAAATAAAGAGGTTTTATTTAATTAATCAAGATATAATAAAGAAAATGTGAAATAATTAAATAATTAAGATTATTTAATTAATAGATGAATTAATGTTAAGGTGGATTAATTAAATATTTAATTTTATTTAATTAATAGAGAAATAAAGGACTTTAGAGAATAATTAAATAATTAACATTATTTAATCATGACCACAAAAATACAAATTATGAAGAAATTGAAGTCGCAGGCTTTGACCAAATTTTAGTGTCTACATTTTTCCCCTCTTTAATACAATGTAATTTTGGTGTTGTGTCAAAGAAAATTGATCAAAAAATATGCCTAGTCATGCCCTAGTATAAAACAGGTGAAAGTATGCCCCCTCTGGAAAATTGAAAAAATTTTCAAAAATTTCAAAAAAAAATAGAAATAGTCTTGATTAGTCAATTTGATAGTCAAAAATGTAGTGGAGTTGACATAAATGAATTTTGAAGTGTTAGGTACATGTACAGGTTGATGGAAGTTGGAAGTTTACACAGCCAATAGATCAGGTTGGAGGAAATGCCACCCAAAACCCTAGGTATAAATAGAAAAAGGGTGAAAATCCAATTCATTTTCACCTTGCAAGTTTAGAAAATTGAGATTCTTGCTCTGGACTCCTAGCAACAATGTCTCCAATTCCACACTCACACCAACGTGCATATCAGACCCAGACGTTCAGGTGACCTATAGACATGGGCCCCCCGCTATGTTGTCTGAAACTGATTCTTGAAATTTTAATTTGCACGCATTATAATGCATTAATTACCATTTTTGTAATTCGTCACTTTTGTAAAAAATCACAAATGCATGTGTAATCGATGCATTTGTATGTAGAATTACACATTTGATAATTCGAGGTAGCTTAGCATAGGGTTTTTAAAATATTTACGCATCTATTTTTAATTTCAATGCATATGTTAATTTCCATCACATTTGTAGTATAAAGTAACACATATAGATGTATGTTACACATTTACAATTTTTTGACACATTTGTTTTCACTGATTGTTTGTGTATTATGCGTTTATGGATTATTACGCATTTACATTTTGAAACGCATTTGTATTTTAGATCAACGCATATGAAATTTTGACATGCATTTGCAAATTAAAGTGACGCATGTGGTATTTTGTAATGCATTTGCAAATAAAATGACACATGACAATTTGACATGCATTTGCAAATTACAGTGATGCATATGGTATTTTGTAACACATTTGAAAATAAAATGACACATTTGACTGGCATGGAATTTTGAATTTTTTACTAGGATAGGTTTGTAACCTATTTAAGGTATGCCTCGATCTGAGAGTGGGTTGGTTGCATTGGTATTGTAGTGAAGCTTTGTGAAGTTGAAGAAAAATAGTGGTTTTAGAGTGAATTTCTGATTTTGTTCCAAAATAGAGCTTTAATGGTTTGAATATGTTATTGTTTCTTGTGTAGGATGCAGGGTACTGATAGATTAAGCCCTGTGTTGTAGCCATTTAACTTTCTCGTTCTGCTTCAAGCATTTTAGTAGATAGTTGTTTCTTTGCATTTGTTGTTTTGTTAAGTTTGTCAATAGGAAATGGAGGTTTAGGACACATTCCCACTGTACATAATGTACAACCTCTTGGGAATTGTGCCTAGGCTCCATGTCTATAAATAGGTTAGCGTTAGGAGTCTGTAGGAGTAAAGGGATCATGGAGAAAGTCTTTTCCTAGGCAAGCTTGACAATGCTCGGCTAGGAAAGACAGCTAGTGCTAAGCACTTGGTTTGCAGGGGTGACCTTCCCCTGTCAAGGCACGGTGTGGAGAGGCAGATAAAAGCCTTGAAAATACTTGACATGAAGGAGGAGGCTTCAACAGAACTTTTGGAAGGTTGAAACAAGCTGACAGGTTGCTGTGCAGTCAGGAAATGGCTTAAAAAGCCCTAATCTTGCTAAAATGTGGGTTACGCCTGTGTGCAAGAGCACCTAGGAAAGAGGAAACACTAATCATTAGCTAGAAAGTCTAGTATGAATTTTTGTTTTGCAAAGTACCTAAGGGTCATGTTGACCATCTAGATTGAATTAGAGGTTTAGGGACAATGAGTTACAAACTCATTTTTACTTAGTTTTCTATTTTTTGGCAAAAGTTGAAAAACACAGTGCATTTTACAACTTTGCCATATTTATCACTTACATGACCGACCAAAGGAGCTTAACTATTTTTGTAACCTATTTAAGGTATGCCTCGACCTAAGAGTGGGTTGGTTGCATTGGTATTGTAGTGAAGCTTTGTGAAGTTGAAGAAAAACAATGGTTTTAGAGTGAATTTATGATTTTGTTCCAAAATAGAGCTTTAATGGTTTGAATATGTTATTGTTTCTTGTGTAGGATGTAGGGTACTAATAGATTAAGCCCTGTGTGGTAGCCATTTAACTTTCTAGTTCTGTTTCAAGCATTTTAGTAGATAGTTGTTTCTTTGCATTTGTTGTTTTGTTAAATTTGTCAATAGGAAATGGAGGTTTAGGACACATTCCCACTATACATAACGTACAACCTCTTGGTAATTGTGCCTAGGCTCCATGTCTATAAATAGGTTAGGTTTAGGAGTCTGTAGGAGTCAAGGGATCATGGAGAAAGTCTTTTCCTAGGCGAGCTTGACAGTGCCCGGCTAGGAAAGACAGCTAGTGCTAAGCACTTGGTTTGTAGGGGTGACCTTCCCCTGTCAAGGCATGGTGTGGAGAGGTAGATAAAAGCCTTGCAAATACTTGACATGAAGGAGGAGGCTTCAACAGACCTTTTGGAGGTTGAAACAAGCTGATAGGTTGTTTTGCAGTCACGAAATGGCTTAAAAAGCCCTAAACTTGCTAAAATGTGGGTTACGCCTGTGTACGAACAGTGAAGGTCCAAGATCCAAAAAATCTTTGAGAGGTGGGAATATGGACCAGGAAACCCTAGGAAAGATCCTATGTTCTTTGGGAAACTTTCAAGGTCTGACCTATTTTCTCAGAGTTAGAGACCTAATTGGGGCTCTAGGGCTTGTAGCCCTTTTCAACCCTAAATGAGGGTTTGATGAAAGCGATGTGAAAGTGGAGTATGGTGAACCTAAAAGAACCCTAGGAGGATGGTGTGAAGCTATTTGAGACACCTCTACACCCCTACAAAGAACTTACTGAGTGATGAGGTTAGATTAGCCTTAAGGTAGATTAAGGGCTAAGGGAGAGTTGGAGGTAGTGCACCAAGTTTGACTTGGTTGTTTGAATGGTGATGGCAGTGGGGTTGTCCAGGAGAACCAGGGGTACCTAAACATGTGAAGGGGTAGGTCAAAGTGGTGAAGAAGAACACCAAGGAGGTCTTGCAAGCAAGACCTAGAGCAGGGAACTATGATTGTTTCCTCCAACCCCATTCCCTATCAGATTGGTATCAAAGCAAGCAAAAGATTTGGGATAGAATAATATATGTCAGAAGTTGAGTCTAGTGATTCTACCATTATGGTGACAAATGTAGAGCCAGCCAAGATGGTCAAAGGATAGGAGGAAGACAATAGGCTATTGAGGGAAAGAATAGACCAAGTGGAGAAAGCATTGAATGAAGCACAGTTTGAAGGAAGGGTACCAAAGAAAGAAGAGGTTGTAGAGGAAGAAAAGATCCCTAAACCTAAACCTATTTTGAAAGAAGAACCCTTCTTGAAGGCATTGAAGGCTTTGGGTGGAAAAGCACTTGAAGGCATACCACTGTTTAGTGGAAAAATGGAAGCTGATTTAGTTGTGGATTGGATAGAGGGAATGGAAAACCATTTTGAGTGTGATGGGGTCACTGAGGCACAGAAGGTAAAGGTGTCCAAATCAAGACTAAGAGGTTCTGCCTTGACATGCTAGAAATTCATTCAGAAAGAGAGGGAAAAGGAAGGCAAGAAGCCTATCTCTACTTGGAAATGTATGGTTGCAAAATTGAAAGAAGCATACATGCCAGATGATTATGAGATTTAGTTACACAAGAAAAGACAGAGTTTGAGGCAAAGAGACCAAGATGTGAACACTTATACTGAGGAGTTCCAAAAACTTTGTATGAGGTCTAATGTGATAGAGGATGAAAGTCTCAAGGTGGCTAGATATCTTAATGGCTTGAAGTGGAACATTCAAGAGGAAATGACTCTTCTAAGTCCCAATATAGTACACCAATGTTACCAATTAGCTATAAAGATTGAGGAAAGAAGCAAGAGGAAACAAGAACAGACTTCTAAGAGCAGAGGTAAAGGCAGAGATCAAAGAGGACATAGAGGTGGATATCAAGGTAGAGGGACTGAACAAAGAAACCAAGGAGATTCTAAACTCATTGAGCATGGAAGTGAGACACCTTCTAGAGGAGGGTATAACAGAGGTAGAGGACCTCAAGGAGGTTCAAATAGAGGAAGAGGAGCAGGCAGGAGCAATTCTTACTTTGCTAATATGAAGTGTTACCATTGTGGACAAGTAGGACATCCAGCTTATAGGTGCCCAGAGAAATCATCTTCATCAAATACTGAGAAGAGAGTGGCATATGCACAAGAGGACAACATGAGTGTCAAATCACAAGAGGTTAGTCACATAGAATCAGAAGTGGGGGAGAATCTGATGTTTAGTAGAGTTTTGATCAGACAAGTCAAGGAAGAGCCAAAACAGAGAAGAGCCTTATTTAGAGTAAGGTGCAAAATACTTGGGAAAGTATGCAAGGTGATAGTGGACTCAAGGTCTACTGACAACATAACCTCAGAGGAGGTAGTGATGAAATTGAATTTGGAAAAGGTACCCCACACTAATCCCTACAAGGTGGCATGGTTGAAGAAAGGACAGAGTGTTCTTGTCAATGAGCAGATAACGGTGGAGTTCTCCATTGGAGGAAGGACAAGTTAATTTGTGATGTATTACCCATGGATGCTTGCCATCTTCTATTGGGTAGACCATGGCAGTATGACAAAGGTGCCATCTATGATGGAAAAGCCAATACTATCTCATTCAAGAAGGATGGAAAGACATTCAAGTTGCAGTCACTGTCAGATGAAGAAGAAGGACAGTCAAAGACCCCTAGTGTCTTATTGAGTAGTGGCAAAGAGTTCATTAATAACCTACATCAAGGAGGTGAATGATATGTGGTCATGGTGCAACCCAAGGGAGAGGACAAGACTGAGAAAACAGTCATACCCGGAGTAGTCCAAAAGTTACTTGAGAAGTACAAGGACATAGTTAGTGATGGGACACCAGCAACCTTACCTCCAAAGAGAGCCATTAGTCATCAAATTGACTTCATACCAGGGGCTTCTTTACCAAACAAAGCAGCTTATAAGCTTACACTAGATCAAAACCTAGAGGTAGCTAGACAAGCACAAGAGTTATTGGATCAAGGCTTGATTAGGAAGAGCATCAGCCCATGTGCAGTACCAGTGGTCTTAGCAACCAAGAAAGCTGGTAAGTGGAGATTATGCACCGATTCAAGAGCAATAAATAGAATCACAATCAGGTATAGGTTCCCTATTCCTAGAATTGAGGGCCTGATGGATTGTCTTGGAGGAGCTCAGTACTTTACCAAGTTGGATCTCAAGAGCGGATACCATTAGATCAAAATCAAGGATGGAGATGAGTGAAAGACAGCTTTTAAGACAAATGATGGGTTGTATGAGTGGAGAGTTATGCCATTTGGCCTCTCTAATGCCCCTAGCATATTCATGAGACTCATGAATGAAGTGCTCAAAGACTTTACAAGGATATTTGTGGTGGTATATCTTGATGATATACTCATCTTCAGCAAGACAGCAGAAGAACACCTAAAGCATGTGAAGTTGGTTCTTAAAAGGTTGCAAGAGGAGAAGTTAGCCATCAATCTAGAGAAATGTGAGTTCTTCAAATAGGAGCTTGTGTATTTGGGGTTTGTAGTATCCCAAGGATCATTGAAGATGGATCCAAGCAAGGTGGAAGCTATCCTAAACTAGCCTACACCAACCATAGGGACAGAGGTAAGAAGTTTTCATGGATTGGATCAATTTTATAGAAAATTCATAAGGAACTTTAGTGGCATATGTGCACCAGTCTTAGAAATAATAAAAGGTGGTTTAAAGACTAAGTTTAAGTGGACTCAAGAAGCTGAGAAAGGTTTTGAGAAACTGAAACAAGAAGTGGCAACTCAACCTATTCTCTTATTGCCTAGTTTTGACAAGTTGTTTACTATGGAATGTGATGCTAGTGGAGTTGCACTAGGAGGAGTACTCAGCCAAGAAGGCAGGCCTATAGCATTTTTTAGTGAAAATCTCAATGAAGCTAAGGCAAAGTACTCTACCTATGACCTAGAACTGTATGCTTTAGTACAGTCACTTAGGAAGTGGAGGCATTATCTCCTACCCAAAGAGTTTGTGATGTTTACTAACAATCAAGCACTTAGCTACATCAACACTCAAGAGAAATTGAGCAATAGACATCTGAAGTGGATGGAGTATCTTCAAGCCTTCACATTCACCATCAAGCACAAGAAGGGATAGTTGAACAAGGTGGCAAATGCACTAAGTAGAAGGTTTTTTAATAGTGCAAGAGATACAAATCAAGAGCATTGGAATAGAGAGTTTCAAGGATCTCTATAGTGAAGATGAAGACTTCTCGGAGGCCTATAAGGTATGTTCTAACTTTGAGAATCATTTTCATAGCCAATACTCAGAGTATACATTGCAAAGTGGATTATTATTCAAGGGAAATCAGTTGTGTGTGCCAAAAGGTTCTATGAGAGAGAATCTTATACAAGAAAAGAACAATGGTAGTCTTAGTGGTCATTTTGGAATCAACAAGACAATGGAACTAGTGCAAAGGTTATACTATTGGCCCAAGTTGCCAAGGGATGTTAGAAGGTATTTGGAGCAGTGTGTAGTTTGTATGAAAGCTAAAGGGGGAGCTAGTAATGCAAGTTTTTATCAACCTCTACCCATTCCAAACAGACCATGGGAGTGTGTTAGCATGGATTTTGTTGTAGGACTCCCTAAGACTAAGACAGGGTTTGATAGTGTCTATGTGGTGGTAGATAGATTCAACAAGATGAGTCACTTTATTCCTTACAAGACCACACATGATGCTAGTTACATCGCTCATCTTTTCTCCAAAGAAATTGTAAGGATCCATGGATTTCCATTGAGCATTGTATCGGACAAGGATGTGAAGTTCATGAGTCATTTTTGGAAGACTCTATGGAGCAGATTAGGTACCAACCTATCTTTTGGATCAGCTTACCATCCTCAGACCGATGGAAAAAATGAGGTGGTTAATAGAGTGTTAGGTAACCTTCTAAGATGCCTAACCAAGGAGCATGGATAGACATGGGACTTGGTCATATCACAGGATGAGTATGCATACAATGACAGTGTGAACAGGACTATAGGGAAAAGTCCTGTTGAAATAGTGTATGGGATGCACCCAAGAGGTGTGTGTGAGCTCAGAGATCTTGGAGCTATGGAGCATAGGAGTGTACATGCAGAGGATTTCACTCAGACCATGAAAGAGATTCAGGAGTGGGTAAAGAAGACAGTCACCGAGGCTACACAAAAGTTGAAGGATAGGGTAGATTTGTCAAGAAAAGATTTGCAATTTGTAGTAGGAAATTATGTTATGGTTCACCTCAATAAATCCAAGTTGCAGAAGGGAACATACACCAAATTGCAGATGAAAAGAGTAGGACCATGCAAGGTGTTAGCCAAGTATGGGAAAAATGCATACAAGGTGGAGTCACCTACAGATTAAGGGATTTCACCAGTGTTCAATGTGGCTGATTTGATCAGATATAAGGGATCAATCAATGACTTAGATCAGAACAGTAGAGAGATCTTAAAGGATGTAAGCAACATAGCCTTACCTACTCCAGACAACCTACAAGAAAAGAGAATCTTGGAGTCAAGAGTGAAGAAATCTACAAGGCATAAGGTGTATATGGAGCATCTTATCAAATGGAAGAACAAACATGAATCTGAGGCTACTTGGGTAGATGAAGTTGAGTTCAAGAAGCAGGGAATTGATGAATCTTTGATCTCTCCTCACATTCCTTAGTGTTTGTGCAGAGAGGGGGAGAATGGTGTAGGAGCACCTAGGAAAGAGGAAACACTAATCATCAGCTAGGAAGTCTAGTATGAAGTTTTGTTTTGCAAAGTACCTGAGGGTCATGTTGACCATCTAGATTGAATTAGAGGTTTATGAATATGTCTTATTCTATAGCAATCAGCAGGTTAAGGAGTGGAGAGGGAGAATGAGTTACAAACTCATTTTTACTTAGTTTTCTAATTTTTGGCAAAAGTTGAAAAACACAGAGTGTTTTACAACTTTGCCATATTTATCACTTACATGACCGACCAAAGGAGCTTAACTATTTTTATAACCTATTTAAGGTATGCCTCGACCTGAGAGTGGGTTGGTTGCATTGGTATTGTAGTGAAGCTTTGTGAAGTTGAAGAAAAACAGTGGTTTTAGAGTGAATTTTTGATTTTGTTCCAAAATAGAGCTTTAATGGTTTGAATATATTATTGTTTCTTCGTAGGATGTAGGGTACTAATAGATTAAGCCTTGTGTGGTATCCATTTAACTTTCTAGTTCTGTTTCAAGCATTTTAGTAGATAGTTGTTTCTTTGCATTTGCTATTTTGTTAAGTTTGTTAATAGGAAATGGAGGTTTAGGACACATTCCCACTATACATAACATACAACCTCTTGGGAATTGTGCCTAGGCTCCATGTCTATAAATAGGTTAGGGTTAGGAGTCTGTAGGAGTCAAGGGATCATGGAGAAATTCTTTTCCTAGTCAAGCTTGATAGTGCCTGGCTAGGAAAGACAACTAGTGCTAAGCACTTGGTTTGCAGGGGTGACCTTCCCCTGTCAAGGAACAGTGTGGAGAGTCAGATAAAAGCCTTGAAAATACTTGACATGAAGGAGGAGGCTTCAACAGACCTTTTGGAGGTTGAAACAAGATGACAGGTTGTTGTGCAGTCAAGAAATGGCTTAAAAAGCCCTAAACTTGCTAAAATGTGGGTTACGCCTGTGTACGGATAGTGAAGGTCCAAGATCCCAAAAATATTTGAGAGGTGGGCATATGGACCAAGAAACCCTAGGAAAGATCCTATGTTCTTTGGGAAACTTTCAAGGTCTGACCTGTTTTCTCAAAGTTAGAGACCTAATTGGGGCTCTAGGGCTTGTAGCCCTTTTCAACCCTAAATGAGGGTTTGATGAAATTGATGTGAAAGTGGAGTATGGTGAACCTACAAGAACCCTAGGAGGATGGTGTGAAGCTATTTGAGTCACCTCTACACCCCTACAAAGAACTTACTAAGTGATGAGGTTAGATTAGCCTTTAAGGTAGATTAAGGGCTAAAGGAGAGTTGGAGGCAGTGCACCAAGTTTGACTTGGTTTTTTGAATGGTGATGGTCGTGGAGTTGGCCAAGAGAACCAGGGGTACCTAAACATGTGAAGGGGCCTATAGGTCAAAGTGGTGAAGAAGAACACCAAAGAGGTCTTGCAAGAAAGACCTAGAGCAAGGAACTGTGATTGTTTCCTCCAACCCCATTCCCTATTAGATAGGTTGTTTATTTTGACCTAAGGCATGCATAATTCCATTGTAGTTTGTATTTGATCCTATCTATACCAAAAATTCAAAACCATTGACTTTGTGCTTCCGTGATAGCTTGCGAAGTGGGGAGAAGAGGTTTTTGTGGCACTTGGGCCTTCATCATGTGACATTCATGCCCACTATTCAAGCAAACTGAGGATTGTTGACTGCATTGTGTGAGCAGTGGCATTTGGAGACATCATCATTCTATCTATCTACTAGTGAGGCGACGGTAACTTTAGATGATGTATATAGGATTTTTAGATTGTACCTATTAGAGGCACTAGGGTGATATACAATATACAAAGGGGATTTGCAGAGATGTGCAGATATTACCCCCACTAGTACATTAGATAGCTGGGTATTGACCATTATGATATTAGATGGAATTTCTTGGATTAGAGATATAGGAGATTAGACTTTCTATTGTGTACATTTATTAGAGGTATAGTTCTTCCTAGCCGTCAAGATCATGGATTCCCATTGGGATGGGGGGAGATGCTTGTTGGCATGTTGGAGAGGGGGATAGTTTATGCTTGGGTCCCCTATTTATTAGCCATGTTGTATTTCCACTTACATGATATCACCTATAGAGAGGGACAGTACATGAGCTATGGTACCACACTCCTAATGGTATGGGCATGGGAACACATTTCCATTTTCCATTCGCCAGTGACAAAAAATATACAGCAGGGATCACCATATGCCTTTTTTTATGTGGGGGAAAACACCCAACACCATGTCAGAGACACTGGATATTATAGACATGTGATTGATACGATGATGCAATTCCTATGGAGGCCATATATGGATTTCCCATAGTGGTCGAATGAGGACAAGCACTTGACATATTGTCAACAGACATAGTACTTCATTGCTCAGACCGTCTCACGCGTGCATGTCATTGAGAGGCACTTACTAGACAGGCTATTGAAATAGTTTGGTGTGGTGCAGGATGAGCCTCAAATTCAAGCAGAGTATGCCCGATCTTCTAAAGAGATCACATTATGGGGATCCGAGATTCTGGTGGCTACTGCAAAGGCATTTATTGATGCTCTACATCTAGTACAATGGGGTTGGAGAGGCGGAGCAGTAGATTCAGGCAACATGGAGGCATATGATTGTTGGTGGGATATTCACAAGCCAGTACTACTTATAGATCTAGATCAGGATGCACCTATAGAGAGGTGAGGGATATGGCCGCAAGGTAGACGTGGAAAAGGTAGAGGTCGGAGGGGTGGAGATGGTAGAGGGGATGGTGGAGATGGTAGAGGAGGTGGTCAAAGGGGTGGTGTCAGGGGGAGACATGGTCACAGAGGATGAGGCCAACCTTTGTCACCCATCCACAAGGAGGTATTAGAGGGAGAGGGTATTCCCATGCTAGATGTTGGTGGAGGTGAGGAGGAGGTCCATGTTGAGGTTGGTGGAGAGGAAGTTCTTTTTGAGGAGGAATAGATTCATCGAGAGGACCATCCAAGACAGGAGGACATTCCTAAGGAGCATGCAGAGGAGGAGGCAGGTAGGGAGGAGGCTGAGATGGATGTTATTGGCTTGCTTGCGGGATACCATGATGATGAGGATGAGGAGGATATGGGTGATTAGGAGTGGGAGCTCTATGACAGGATTCTGGAGGAGATGGAGGATGATGGGATGGAGATATTATGATAGGATGATACAAGTCTTGTTGATCAAGACACAACAAATCTACATGCTTAGGTTGCATCCTTAGAGGAGAGAATGAGGGTATTGATTTCAGAGTGGGATTCCCCATAGATGGAGAGAGATAGAGCATACATGGATAGGGACTAGGCCATAGTTCAGAGACATGAGACCGACCAGAGGTTTACAAAGATCAGAGCTCTTTGCAGTGGGCCAATTGATGCTTTCGCTTAGGAGTTAGGTAGAGCAGGGGAGAGAGCTACATATTATAGAGATTTATATGAGGTAGAGGTCATTGCTCCTCTAAATCCTCCTCGCTCCTCTAAATGATGGGTCATGAGATGTCATCGCTCCTCTAAATCCTTAAAGGGACATCCTTGAGGAAACTAGTAACATGACTCAAAATCCAATGTTAAAAGATAGTCAACAACCAGCAATCAAAGAAAATAGAATTCTAATACATCATTGCTTCCCTAAATCCTTCATGGGACATCTTTGAGAAAGCTAGTATTAGGATTCCAAGATAAAGCCAATTAGAATGATAAGATAAATGAGCTACAAAGTCAAAAAGCCAATAAAATATTTTCCAAAAGGGTATGTGCAGGATCATGATGGGCCAAAAAGTGGCAATATGATGGGTATATGGCTAATGACTATTTTTTTACCCAAAATTGATGAAATGAAAAGGGTTTTTAAAGGAGATTCTCAGCTTTCCACTGATATAAATTATTCTTTACTTTGAATTTAATAAGTAATTATTATTCATTTTCTATTCAAATTATGACTAAAGCCCTCATTGATATGCTAATTGAAAAACATCTATAGCTTTCAAACGGTATCACATTTTTTAATCCAAAACATGTCACATTCTATGCTTTGCATACAATAGGATTAAAAAAACAAAAATTGAATTTCATTAAGTTTTGACCAAGTTAAGGTGGTCAGACATATGAGTTTTATATTTTTTAAAAGTTATAATAAAAATTCATAATTAATTATTTACTTGGAAAAAAATTACAAAAAATATGCATCACATCGGGGCATGATTCCTCTACTTATATCTAAAATATTATAAAAAATATTATCATTTTATTGTGGTTACAATGGTCCAACAGACACCTACTTATTTTTTCCCTGAAATTTAAGTACCCTGCATTGAAATTTCAAATTTTCACCAAATAGATTTTTTTTTTTAAACAAACCTAGTAGTTTAGTAACTACATTCAATTTTCTATAGATTCTATTCTTACATATTTTTGAAATAATATAGATAACTTATTCAATTTTTTTGTCAAGTTGCCTAACTTTGATTTTTCAAACTTTTTTGCCACTTAAGGGCCTATTTTTTCCATGACGGTCCTGCATATACCCAAAACTTGATCTATTTGTTTGCTTATTTTGATTGATAAGACCTAGTTGTAGGAGAGACACAAACCGATTAAGATGTTGAGTCTGATTTCAAATTTATGACTATCTGTATAAGGCATGACAAAAGCCTAGTTTCAGAAAGACACGTATCGTATAAGACATTGATTCTAATGTTGTTGATGCAGTAACCTGTGTAAGGCCATGTTGATTGTTTGACAATGTATGTATGCAAGGACTCATCTAGCATAAGACATAGATTGTTTTGTTGATATTTGTATTCAGGAAGGACTCATCTTGAATAAGATACAAGTTGATTGTTTTGATGATGTTTGTTCTTAGGAAGGACACATCCTGTAGCAGACATAAGTTGATTTTGTTTTATTTTTTTATTTGTTTTGGTTGTAGCTTTGGAAATTTGTTTGATTCAGCCTGATGAGATTGTCGACTTGTTGATCTTGATGATGCATGACCTATTATGATGTGTTGACAACTATTTGTGTGTGATGACAAACCTTAAAGGACTGACCTAGTGTGGCCTTGGGGCCTCATCAATTGATGGTGTTTCTTACGTTATACATGCAAAGATCTCATAGTTTTACTAGACTTCAACTAACAAGACTAACTATAAAAATATTGATTTGTATGTAGATATTTGATGTGTGTGGTAGTGCATGTGACGAACCCTAATGGACTAACCTAGTGTGGCCTTGGGGGCTCATCAATTGATGGCCTTTCCTATGTTATACAAGTAGAGACCCCATAGTTTGACACGACCAATGACCTTGTCTTATAGAAAAATGAATTGAATCATGATTTGATATAGACAAACCTAAAAAGACTGACCTAATGCCTCGAGGGCAGATCGGCAGATGGCCTTGGCTACATCTAGTCACAAAGGCAATGTAGTTTGACAAATGACAAAGACTAACAAGTTTGACTAAATATGACTCTATTTTTTGGATTTTTGACATATTTTGATGTTTTGTAGTTTTGAATTTTTTTGATGTTTTTGGATTTTCTCAGGACAATTTGTAATTTTTTTGGATTTTTTTATGGTTTTACGTCTTCAGGATAGCCAATTTAAGAACCAAATATGAAAAAGGTAAAGTGCTTGTCCCTAGTTGAGCATAAGACTAACTATTTATGAATAGGATAGGATAGGGGATATGAAATGCACTCAATGTCAATCATTCCAAGTCATGGGAAGGACTATCATTTATTATGAATAATATGTACAAGCGATGGATGGGAAAGATAGATGATATGTATAGGGATAGATAGTATGTATAGGGATAAGTGATATGCACATGAAAGTCAGATTAGAATGATAGTAGACAAAGGAGCAAGGTCAATTACACATGGCACTTGCTTGCCAGGTTTTCACCATGTTACTTATCCAAAGTTCAACTGAAGTGGTTTTCATTATTGGACGTCTTATTTTTATTTACTATTTTCTTAATTTTCTAATTTTTTTGATGTTACCAAGATGCCTATTTGCTAGGTTTTCACCTAGGTAAAAAAAAATGATTTTTTGAGGTTTTAATGTATTTTTGATAATTAAGACAAGGCTCTTAGAAGCTATGCATAGAACTTCTTCAGATGAAAACTATTGATAGGTGTTGACAATGGTTCTTCTTAAGGAGTAGAAAGTTGATACGCTCCTCATCCAAAGGCTTCTATGACAATGTAAGGTCCTAACAGTTAGGTTCAAACTTTCTTTGTTTATCTCTTTCAGCTTGATTCTTAGGATTATCCATTACGACTTGGTCACCAATGTCAAAGTTTATATTCAAGACCTTCCTATTCTAGTTGCAACAAAGATGATTCTGATAAGCTTGGAGATGATCTAATGCCTTCTATCTCCGTTCATCTAGGAATTCTAGCTCATGCATTCTTGAAACTTAGTACTCTTCATCATCAATATGTCATTTCAAGGATACCCTCAAGGAAGGAACCTTGACCTCAATATGTAGAATGGCCTTGAAACAAAATACTAAGTAATATGGAGTGGTGCCAGTGGGAGTATGAATGCTTATGCGATATGCCCATAAGGCTAGATTAAGATGTAAATTCCAATCTGGCCAGCATCATTGACAGTCTTTTTAAGGATTCTAATGATATTCTTATTAGATTTCTCTACTTGGTTGTTACCTTGTGGGTAATATGGGGTGGAAAAATGGTGTTGGATGTGGAATTCTTCTCAAAGATGATGGACTTCTTATTTTTTGAAGGGATGGCCATTATCTATGACAATGGATTGAAGTACACCGTACTGACAAATGATATAGTTCAAGATAAATATAGAAATCTATGTGCCAATGATGTAGGCCATGGGAATAGCTTCAATCCACTTCATGAAATACACAGTGGTGGTAATGATGAACTTATGGCCATTGGATGATGTGGGATGTATCTTACCTATGAGGTTGAGTCCCCATTGAGAAAAGGGCCATGGTGACATTATGGGATGGAGCTCTTGTGTTGGTGCATGTATCAAGTCTTTGTGTACTTGACATTGGTAACATTTCTTGACAAAGATATATTAGTCCTTTTCTATGGTAGGCCAATAATAACCTAGTCTCATAATCTTCTTAGCTAAGGTAGGACCACTAGAATGGGATCCACATATACCCTCATGTACCCCACACAATATTGCTTGTGCTTCTTCAGTATTGAGACATCTCAATAGGGTGTTGTCTAGGGCACATCTATAAAGGGTGTCTTGGATGATCGTGTATGTGGATGATTTGCAAAGGAATTTCCTACGTTGGCTATTAGAAAGGTCAAGTGGTATGATTTTGGCATGGAGGTAGTCATATATATCTTTATACCATGGGGAATCAAGACCAACAATATCACACACCATCTCTAAATCTAGGATGTCATAGGCAGGGACCAAAAGTTGTTCTACCAAGAACTCAAATTTAGGCACATTACTTGGTATGTTTAGGAGTGAAGCAATAATAGCAACAGTACCTAATTCCTTGTTTAAAACATGAGGAATTTGATGAAATTCAACCTTGTCAAAGTACTCCTTAAAAATATCTGCCATGCGTTTGTAGGGAGCAAGCTTTTCATCCCTAGTTTTATCATCATCATTTACCTATCTAATTACCAACTAAGAGTCACCATAAACCTATAGGTTCTTGATTTTCCATTTGACTACCATGAGTAATCTTTTCACGAGAGCCTCATATCCTGCTATGTTGTTAGTACACGAAAATGCAATCCTGAATGACTTAGGAATGGAATCACCTTGTGGTGTGATGAACAATATTCTTGCCCCTGAGCCATGATTTGTCTGAGAGCCATCAAAGTATAATTTCCATGTTGTGCTTGTGTCAATGGTGAATATGAACTCATCAGGAAAATCTATAACTAAAGGGTGATCTACTTGTATAGGTGCATCAACCAACTAATTAGAAAAGACTTGTCCCATGATAGCTTTTCTCTCTACGTATAAGATGTCATACTCACTAAGCATCATTACCCATTTGGCTAGTTGTCTTGTCAATGATGTTTTGCTTAGAAGATATTTTAAAGGATCTATCTTAGCAATTAGCATTGTTTGATGGTTCAGCATATAGTTCCTTAGTTTTTGAGTAGCAAATACTACCACAAGACAAGCATGTTCAAAAGTACTGTAGTTAAGCTCATAACCTACTAAAGTCTAACTGATATGGTATGCTACCCTTTCATGACCTTCATTGTCATTATGTGCTAGCAATCCTTCAAGTGATGGATGGGTTGCTGAAATATAAAGAATCAGTGGTCATCCTTCAACAGGTGGCATTAACATTCGTGGTGTGAGTCAATAATCCTTAATCAGCTGAAAATCTTCCTAGCATTTACTTGCCCATACAAAGGGTATTCCTTTTCTAAGTAAATCTTGAAAGGGATGTGTCTTTTTCTTGGGTCTAGGTGGATTCTGAGGTGGGCCTAATTTCAAGGTTTGGTTATTGAAAACAAATTGGTCAGGTTCCCAAGAGGTAGGATCAAGAGATTCTCAATAGTAATATTTAAACCATTCCTCTTTGCTCAAGTTCTTATGTGGACAGGGCTTCACTAGGTCTAGTGAGGATTTTAGCATTAAGTCAAGCTCTCCAAAAAATTTATCAAGGTCCATGGTAGATGTGGATGATAGGGAATCCCACTCATATTCATTAGAGTTAGGGGAGTCACAATAGGGTTGGTCAGTTGGTTCGTCAGATGTCTCAATATTTTTAAAAGTGCTTACATCCTCAAGTAAAGGTGATGTGGTACTAGGAATGCCAATGTGAATCAGTTGAAAGCCAATCCCTAAGCCTTTTGGCCACTTAGAAATAAAGATTGGTTCAACCCTCCCATCTTGATGTAAGCCTAAGCCACTATATCCATTATATCCCTTGCTCAACATGATTGTGAACCCTTTGCCATATTGATCTGTAGGAATGTGAGCAAGTGAGGGAGGTTCTTCATGGTCTTCTTTTTACAACCACAAAGTCACATCTTCTGCATTTATGTCCTCTTTACTTAATTCTCCCCGTTTTGTAAAAGTTGTTCCGGGAGGGATGTGTATAGTGACTGTTGACTATCTCCTATCTGTTGTAGGAAAACCATAAGATTTAGGAGGAATCAATTGGTTAACACAATAAGATGTCTTCATGTGATATTCCCCATAGCCCTTGTCTTGGATCTCAACCCTAGGAGTGGATGGTAGTGATGGAGAAGTGGGTGTTTTGGTAAGAGTGGATGGATCAATATATTGGGATGAATTGGATGATGAAGCTTCTTGATTTACTGGAACTTGGCATTGAGGTATCTCCCATAGACTAGTGCAATATTGGAATGGATCTGGGTCACCATCTATTGTTATTCCAGTGCCATTGTAGGGAAATTTGAGACATTTATGATATGTGGAAGGGAGTGCCTTCATGGCATGAATCCATGGTCTGCCTAGCAGGAGGTTGTATGGAAGGGTGAGATCCAAGACTTGAAATTTTGTTTCCATTTTTGCAAGACCAATTTTGATAGGAAGTGTTACCACCCCCTTTTATTTTCATTCCTCATCATCATAAGCCTTAATGACTATGCTTTTGGTGGTATCTACACATGCTTCTGAGAAACCTAGTACCTTAACCAATTTTAAAGTGCAAAGATTTAACCCTACTCCTCCATCTACTAGGACTCATCTAACTTTGGTTTTATGAACAATGAATTCAAGGTGTAATGGTTCATTATGATTTGTCTTCTTAGTTGCATAGTCTTATTTGGAGAAGTTGGCATGATGATTATTGGTCAAGCAGGCTACCATTTCTTCAAAATTATTGACATCAAGATCATTAGGGACAGTCACACTTTCTAAATCCTTGTCTAGAATGGATCAGTGTTCTGAGGAGATATCCAATAGTTCCAAGATGGAGATTTGGGCTAGGGTCTTCCCCAACTGATCAAGTAGGTTATACTGTGACTTGGAAGTCTATGGTACTTTTTGTGTTGAAGGTCCTTGGATGGTGATCTTGGTTCAACGAGTGGTAACTGCACACTTGGGAGTTGTATTTATGGTTATGGTATTGACATGCTCATCAGCAACTCGAATGTGGTTTATGATTGTGCCATTATAATCATATTGGCATTCGAATAATTGGCAGCATGTTGGTCTTATTCCCCAAGCTGGAGGTGTTTCCTTTTGCATGGTCATGTCATGGATCAGAAAAGACCTTATATTCAGTGTTTGAAGATGCCAATTTTGTCCAACAACTTGAATAGTTTTGTCCTCAATATAATCCTGTATGATGTTTTTCAATTGTTGGAAATTCTATAGGCTATGTCCTTTAGTCTGATGGTGGCCACAAAAGGCATTGTCATCCCACCAAGATGGTTTAAATTTCCCTAAATCGTATTGTCATGGCTCTTGGCATTGTATGAGCTTTTGTTCTAATAGTTGTTTGAAAATTGAATCTATAGGTTCCCCAAGAGGAGTGAACTCATGTTTCAGAAACCTTCTTTGTTGTTGTAGTCATTGGGTGTTGAGTAGTGTTGGGGGTTTGGTTGATGTCATTAAGTGTGTTGGTAGAGGGGTTATTTCCTCTAAGTGTGATAATCGGTCATGCTTGTAAAGTCTTAGCATTAACTACCCCATCATTGGTAACATTTTTATTTTGAGACCAAAACTTGTTTTTGTCATTGGGGGTGTTTTGCACATTTGAATTTCTATTGAGTGTATGTGTCTGAAGTTATCCTTTGTTGATGAGATATTGTTCTACTATAAGCCCCTTTTCCACTAGTTTTGTAAAGGATGTGCAATAATGTACCCTCAGGTCACTTCTCAATTTTGGGTTGAGGTTTTCTTGGAACATAGTGACCTTTTGTTTCTCAAGTATCTCGAAAGGTCATCGGATGGCTATAGTTCTCCATCTCTGGAAGAAAGTGATTAAATTTTCTCGTTCATCTTGTTTCCATGTACGTATTCTAAAATATAATGTTTTGTGATGGGTTCTGATTAAATGTCAATATGTAAAGTGCATTTTGATTATGTATGTTAGTGAATGGGTTTTGATATGGAATATTAGTGAATGAATTTTGATTTGGGATTTTTGTAAATGGATTATGATTCAAAGCCTGTGTAAATGGATTTTGAGTTGGAATCTATGAAATGATAGGCCGATTTCCATATTAAAAGGAGGGTATGCCTCTTTTCTATGAAACTCCAAAGTGTGGTATTGTACTAGCGACATTAACACTAGGTATAGTTGTTGTATGTGGAATAGTTCTAGTGATGTTGACACTTGGTATAGGAGCTAATATTCTATATTTTTTGTTCCCAACAAGAGGACCGAAGGGATTGAATGATGATTCCCTTGCAATGAAATTTAGCCCCTGTGTCGAGGTAGGTGTACCAAATGGAGACATGTGTATCATTCGGGTACTCTATGTAGGTCCTCCAGAGGGTATAGCAGTAGTCACTTGAGGTATGGTAGCACTAGTGGTAATGGAGTTTGTTCCCTAAGTAAATGTAGTTTTTAGGGTACTAATATCAAAACCAAGAGGTAGTTTGGCACCTTTTTCTAGCAATTTGGTTAAGTATCTTTGAGGAACGTTTGCTAGATAGTCATCTACAAAGGAAGAAAACTTAGGGTCTTGTGCAGAAGCATCTATTTCCTCCACTATGACATGTCCTTGTGCATCTCTAGTAATAAATTTATCAAAAAAATATTATGAGGTCTAGGATAACCTAGATACTAGTTTGACTACTTATTCTCAGTCTATGACACTAAATTCTAGTTTTCTAGTCCTTAGGAAAATGCGTCATAGAATTTAATAGTTGCGGTCTTGTTTCTCAGTTAAATTTTTCTGGTAAATTTAGACTTGAGTATCATATAGATGAAACTTTGTTTACAGCAGATGCAACTCAGGATATCAATTGCGACTCAGAACTGAGCAAATGCGGTTTTGTTGGCATATGGCTTTAAGTTATTATTTTCGGCTTCTAGTGTTGGCATTGATGGCAATACTTAGTGAAAAATGACTAAGTGTCAAAACTGATAAACACACTACCAAAATACAAAATACTACTCCCCCTAAGAATATTAAGGCAAATTTCCCTTCACTCTCTCCCACTTTGACACCAATGACAAAAATTGGGGAATCCAAAATTGCAAAACTGTATAAACAAATCTGGAGAATTACAAAAATTTGAAGATGTCTGCAAATACATTCTTCATTCCACTTAATTTTGAGTCCCAGATACTTTTTAGACTCTCTAAAATGATAATATGACCACAGAGAAGATATGACGGGGTTCCTGTTGCTTCGAGACTTACTAGATCAAGAGCGGTCACAACACCTTTAGCTTCTTTCAGAGCATTTTCCATCATCTCAATCTTTGGACTTATTAACCCCCTGAGTTCATATACTCTACCAATAATCCTTTCATTTTCAAGGTTTGGATTCTTTACTTAGTTGAGCAAAGATATTACCTAACTTTCTTGATGAAAAACACTTCTAGCTAATGGGTCAAAGGTGTTGGAAATAGTAACCAACTATTGCTCAATATTTTTTACCTTCTTCTCATTTACTTCAGTAAATTTTGATAAGACTAAGTAGGACTGTTACACTTTTCCTCCATATATAGCACCTTGAATATTCTTTATGCAAGAACCTAATAGATTTTTGTCTTTGGTAATTAATTCATTTAGGCTACCAACTCTCTTCTCCTTGAACTCCTTTTTGACCTTAACTAGAGTTGATTTCTCAAAATATTCAAAATGAGAATCTACACAGTTTATTAACTTCTTCAACTCACCGAAGCAGGAGCCTAATGGGTCCATAACATAGGTAGGTGTCATTTTCTATAAAAATCCATATGCGATTTTTAGCAGTTCACTGTCTTCAATGTGAGATTTCAATATCCTTTCATTGGCTTTATCTTGAGCAATTTTGGCAACTTTCAACATCTGGATTGGAGACATAGTAGATAGGTTGATTGAAATTTCATCTAACTCAGGATCTAATTCTTCATGCTACTCCAATAGAGATTCTTTTACCTCCTTTAATCTAATCTCTTCATGCTTTTCTTTTTCAACTTTAGATTCAGCTTCAGGATTGACTTTTGGCATTTCCGCCCCTTCAGTATGCACCTCTTTTTCTTTAGCAACCACCTCTACTGGGACCTTATTCACCATAGGTTTCCCAGTATTTTCCACATTGGGAGAAGTTAGAATATCCTCAAATATTGGAGGATCAGGCACATTCATGTTCTCCTCATTTACATTCCCTTCTTATGACTCATTTACCTTCACATTCACTTCCTCATTCCCTTGAACATGTTTAGTGTTGATCTCCTCGACATTTATCTTTTCCTTTGACAAGAATTCTTCTAGACTTACCTTGGTTTCAATGATAATTGCATCAATATCACCAATCATGAGTTTATTTACTCTTGTCTTCCTTCCAAATTCCTTTTTAGATTTTTGAAGAAATAAATCCATTTCTTCAATTGTCATTTATGGGCACAAATCGGCAAGAACTCTTTTCCTCATATTTTATTCCTTTGTTCTGGCACTCTCCCTCCTAGATTCCAAAGCATTATACAGGCTTGCAAGCAAGCCAGACATGATTTCAACCAAGGTTTTATTGAAAGCATTCAAATGCTTAATTGTAGCTTCTTCAAGAATCTTCTTACCAGATTCATCAAAAGTCTCATATAGGTCACAGAGTGGCATGAGATTACCATCTTTTACTGTTGCACTCATAACTTCCTCAACATACATACTGGGCTTGTCAACTTTGGTCTTTTTCTTTGCTTCTTCACCTTTGTCAAAAGGTTTTCTCTTGTTCAGTTTGATAGCATGAGTCCCAGTAGCCTTTATTTCTCTTACTACTTCTGAGTCAATTTCTTCCTCTTCATCTACAGATACAGCTTTGTACGTTCTTGAGATTTTTTTCTTCTTCCTTCTTTCGTAGGCTTTGGCTTGGTTTGACTATGTTGCAGGGGAACTCTTGGTAGATCTAGTGTTAGCAAAAGATGTTCCTAGACCGGCTGATTCTACCTTTTCCTTCTTAGCTACTTCAACTTCATCTACTTTCCTTCTTATTTCTCTTAGCTTTTCCATAGGAAGACCCATACTCTTTGCAAAATCTTATGTCTCTTTTCTTACCTTTCTAACTATCATGGGATTTCTCAATTTTGAATTAACTTGTAATATTTTCTCTACATAAGCACCAAACCTTTCTTCACCCTGATCGAGTGGTGAATTTAGCAAATGTTCTACATACATCCTCAGAATATTTTCATCTACTTCATAACCCATAGGCATGACCCAAACTATTTTAGGATTAGTAGCTTACGTATGACACTGGTCAGTGTCTACCATGAAGCATATAGAGTCTTTATAATGTTCCACTATTATTGCAAGAATTCTCTCTCTAGCGTACATCAAATTTTGAAAACTTTTAAAATGTTCCCATAGGATTGTGTTGTGGGTCCATCGGTCACCAAGTCTGTAACATCCAACTAATCTACGGTTAAGAAGGGTTAACTGGTAACTACCTTCAGCTGAACTGTAACTAATTTTTTTCAAGGGATCAAGAGTTTTCCAATGTTTCTAACTGATTTTTCAAAAGCAGTTTCAAATTATTATGAAAATGTAACTACCATTCTAGGGTTTACTTACAACGGTTATCTAAATTTTCTACATCTAACTTGCAGAATTCAACTAAGCAGTTTAATTTAACAATAACTAACAAGTAATGATAATTTCAGCTAAAAACACATTGCTCAAAATTCAAGATGAATATTATTTCAACAAATAGTAAACATTCAGATCTTTGTACCTAGAAATAGAGTGAGAAGCAAAATTTTGCATTTGACACCATCTTCTTTGGCAATACTATTCAGAGGGAAAAGAAATCATCATCAGGGGCTTTACCTCCCAACCAAGACCTGCTGGTCTCCCGAGTTTCTTCAACTAAAGAACCCGCCCTTCATGAGGTCAATTATCAAGGATCAATTGTTATCAGTTCTTTGAGCCTAATGTCCACGAACCTATACTACCGATCGATCCTTCCTCTATAGGTACCTCCTATCAGAAGAATCATCCTGATCAGAGTATATCTGGCCATGGAAGCTGACATTGCCGAACGGGCATCTACCTTGGCCAAGGATTTTTAATTAATTATTTATGGCATCACTGTGCCGTCAGCACGCATCCTTGCTCATTAAGTTTACACTAGATATTTTTCAAGTTTCTACATTCAAGAACATCAAATATTCAAGTTCAAGTTCTTACTGTTTGCTATTAATTTCATTGGTTCAAATAAAGAATTTATCGATTATCCTTCAGGAAGAGATAATGTTTAGATCTGTTAGACATATCCTACTAGTCTCCATAACAGTTCAGGTTTTAGGGTCTTATGCTTGTAAGAAGACAATAACCGTGAAAAGAATCTGATCAAATATTAAGTATTTGCAATGCAGTATTGGAATCTATTTGTTAACCAAAAGGATGTACCATTCCCTACTTGATTGATGGATGAAGATGGTGTGACAGTTTCCCAGCTGCTTTGTATTTATTTTGTTTTTATTTTAATTACATGCAGGACATCTTCAGAATGGCTTTCATCATTAAGCAACTAAGCTCCTACTACTGGCATTGTTTGATGTTCTGCTCTGGTGTACTGTTCAGTACATCAAGGGTTAAAGAATAGAAAAGAGGAGACAGAGGTCGCCTCATGGTTTGTCTAAGGTATACTAGAATACAAGAAAAAGGGAACTCCCTAGGTCGGCTTTGCTTGATGAGGATATTGCAAGATCACGAAATTGAACAGAGAAAGAACTGTCTTAGATTTACTTCTAACTGTATGACCCCCAGTTGGAAAGGTTAAACGACATTCAGATTTAAGCAAGAACTATGGTTCAGACTAACAAAACCCTACCTTAAATTCTCAGAGCAAGAATAGTATTGAGAATAGCCGATATAAACCAAAATAAGATTATAACCATTCATTCATTAGGGCGAATAAGAACTATTCTCATAATGAATTCTACGCAAGTGAGTTAGAAGGAAGATGAACACATTTACGTGCCTGATAGTATTACGGTTGTTGCCACTGACCATGAATTTCGCTCTGCTTGCTTCCCAAGAACAGTTTCGTGAGCCACCGGCGATTATTTCCACGGAATAGAGGAAGAGAAAGGCGTATGAGGCTCACTTCGCTTCAGACATATCTTCCCCACCCGATTCTAAGAGAAGAATAAACAAAATACAGAGAAATAACCGAACCCTAAACTTGGCGGAAGATTGGTATCCTTTCAAAAGACGCAGACCAAAAGAGAATAACGAATGATCAGATGGAATGGATTTTTCCAGACGGGGTCGACATTTAAATGAATGCCCTTTCGCATTCCCCATCAAGCCTCTTGAATGCAAGGTGTTACCATGCAAGCCGATGCCCTGGTGATGCGTTCAGATTTCCATTCATCGGCCCTCTTTACCCCGCACGAAGACCACTACAAAATGTGTTCATTTTAGCCACTTAACTATATTTCCCCCTTTTTAGATTCGAAGAATTAATATATGAAGTCTTAAAAGTTGCCAAATTAACATTTAAAATTCCTTATGAAGTGAAGATATCTTAATGTTTTCTTTTTAAGGTTTATTATTTATTATTTATTTTACCAAGGCCAAGATTATATTGTGTCGTCAATTGCATCCCAGAGTTTGATAACAATCGGATCCTTGTTAACAGTGTCCTCTCCCTGATGACGGTCCCTTTTCTTTTCTTGCGTTGATGGCCCTGCAATCACTCGACACTAAAAGCCAGAGTTAGACTATAGTTAACATATTGTTTCACATTGATATATGTAACAACATCATCTATAGTTGTATTTACGCAATTAAATAATCCTCCATCATTTCATTCATTTTCCAAGAGATAAAAAAAATAACTAGAGAAATTATTTAATCCTTTAATTCATTTTCATAAGAAGGATAATGTTTCAATAACGGAAATAACGACCATGTCTTCAATACCATAACTTATTAAGTTCTAGGGGGGTTGTGACATACTCCTCCCTTTATGAATCATCGTCCTTGATGATTACTTATTTATATATTCAAGTTCTAAAATCAAAATTCCATATGGTTTGAAAATAAATAAGGAAAATTATGAAGGACTTCATCATAGTCCTCCCATGTGGCATTCTCTTCTGAGTACTATTCCCACTGGACCTTACATTGAACCACCTCTCGATTACGTAAGTGCAACTTACGCATCTCGAGCACTCGAATTGGTTCTAAGGTAATCACCCCTAGATCCTGCACCTGCAAATATTTCCAGTCAATCTTATGTTCAAAATTTGTAAAATATTTCTTAAGGTAAGATACAGAAACACATTGTGCAATCGGGCGAGAGCTGGTGGTAGAGAAATTCTGTAAGCCACGGGATTGATAACTTCCAGTACTTCAAAAGGTCCCACATATCTTGGGGCTAGCTTTGAAGTCTTTCCAAATCTAATAGAGCTTTTATGTGGTTTGACACGTAAGAGAACTTTGTCTCCCACAACGAATTGTCTAGGAATTCGCTTTGCATCAGCATAACTCTTTTGACGATCATTAGCTTCTTTCAACCTTTGCATAATTAACTTGACCTGTTCTTCCATTTCTTGGAGCATCTCTGGTCCTAAAATGACCCTGTCTTCTAATCTATTCCAACTGATAGGGGTCCTGCATTTCCTGCCATATAGAGCTTCAAATGGTGCCATTTTGATAGCTGACTGATATGAATTATTGTAGGCGAATTCTACCAAGGGTAAGTATTCCTCCCACTTATGTTGCTGATCCATACAATACATTCTCAGTAGGTCTTCTAAGATCTGATTAACCCTTTCAGTTTGGCCATCCGTTTCAGGATGATATGCTGTGCTGATATTTAGTTGTGTCCCTAATGCAGAAAATAATGTCTGCCAAAATCTAGATGTTATTCTAGCATCTCTGTCAGAAATAATTTTCTCGGGTACACCATGTAGACGAAATATTTCTTGCACAAATTTTCGCGCAACTATAGAAGCTCCATCTGTCAAATTTCCTGGTATGAAATGTGCCACTTTGGTGAGTCGGTCTACTACCACTAGTATAGTGTTATGTCTATTTCTTGTCATTGGCAACCCTTGTACAAAATCCATACTTATAATTTGCCACTTCCAATCTGGTATACTATGGGGTTGTAATAACCCTGCTGGATGTTGATGTTCAGCTTTAACCCTCTGACATTTGAAGCATCCTGCGACAAACCTAGCTGCATCCTTCTTCATTCCCTTCCAAAAATATAGAGGTTTCACATCTGCCAACATTTTGGTTATTCCGGGATGGCCTGAGTACGGTGTGGAGTGAATTTCTTTCCAAATGGTTTTCCTTAATTCTGATGAGTCTGGAATGTACATCCTGCCTTTAAATTTCAAAAGTCCATCTTCTTCTATTTGGAATCCCTCATAATTAGGATCCTGAGAGTTTGCCAGGAGAGCTTCCCATATTTGATTATAGTAGGTATCCTCTTTTAGTTTTTGTAGAACTTGCATTTTGAAGTCGGTGTGGATAGTTGCCATAGCAGATATGTGTCTTCGCTGACTTAGGGCATCAGCTACTTTGTTCTCCTTGCCCTTTATATAGCTAATCTTGAAGTCATAGTCGGATATCAATTCCATCCATCTTCTTTGTCGTGCATTTAGGTTGGGTTGAGTAAATAGGTATTTCAACCCTTGATGATCCGACTTAAGCTCAAAGGTCTTTCCCAGTAAATAATGTCGCCACAATTGTAGGGCATGTACTATCGCTGCTAGCTCGAGATCATGCGGTGTGTAATTCTGTTCATACTGTTTCAGCTTTCTCGATTCATAGGCCACCACCTTTCCTTCCTGCATTAATACTCCTCCCAGTCCATCTCCAGACGCATCTGTTATAACTACAAAATTCCCATTCGGATCTGGTACGATCAAGATTGGTGCAGTCGTCAATCTTTCCTTCAAGGTGGCAAATGCTTCCTGGCACTTCGTTGTCCATTCGAACCTTTTTCCTTTTCTTTGGAGAGACATGATGGGATGGGCGATTCTAGAAAAATATTTGACATATCTCCAATAATATCCTACCAATCCCATAAAGCTTCTGACCTCATGAACATTTTTAGGTTCTGGCCAATTCTCAATTGCTTCTATTTTTGCTGGGTCTACTGCGATTCCCTTAGCAGAGATTATATGCCCTAGGTACTGCACTTCTTTCTGGAAGAAAGTACATTTCGATAGTTTCCCATAAAGTTTATTCTCTCTTAGCCGCTGAAGAACTAATTGAAGGTGTCGAAGATGCTCTTCCTCATTTTTAGAATAGATGAGTATATCATCAAGAAAAACCAATACAAATTTATCTAGACAATCTCTGAATATGCTGTTCATCAGATTCATAAATGCAGCCGGAGCATTGGTAAGTCCAAAAGGTAGTACTATAAACTCGTAATGTCCATATCTGGTTCAGAAGGCCGTTTTATGAACATCTTCCTCTTTTAGCCTGAGTTGATGGTACCCTGATCTTAGGTTTATCTTGGAGAACACTGCTACCCCTTTCATCTAATCAAATAGGTTGTCTATACGAGGTAGAGGGTGTTTATTTCAGATGGTAAGCTTGTTCAGCATCCTATAATCTATACACAGGCGAAGAGTTCCATCCTTTTTCTTCACAAATATGACTGGAGCACCCCAAGGTGAAACACTAGGTCGTATTAAGCCTTTATCCAACAATTCCTGCAATTGAGTTTTTAGCTCCATCAACTCCATAGTAGTCATCCGATATGGTACCTTAGAGACTGGTTCGGCTCCCGGAACCAAGTCGATGGTGAAGTCAAACACTCTTCTAGGTGGTAACCCAGGTAGCTCTTCAGGAAACACATCTTGGTATTCCCGGAGGTAGGGATACTTATCAGCAAAAGTTTCTTCTTTGAAATCAATTTCCATTTCCCCTTTCTGACTCTGGGCTTGCATTATCATATCATCATGGTATGTACTTTCTTTATATTCCCTAACTTCTTCCATTTTGATCGCAAATATTTGGCATCCTCTCCTCTTGTTTCTTTTGAGTTCCATGGCTGATATTTGTCACATCTTGACTTCTCGTTGTACCCCATGTATTTTTGCAGAATTTCCCAAATCATCCATACATTCTACAATTTTGGTATAACAGTCTACCTTTGCCCTGTGCTCCCTTAGCCAATTCATCCCAATGATTATATCATAGGATCCTAGAGGTGCTACATACAAGTTAACCTCTGTAGTGAAGCCTGGAAGTTCCACCCTAGCTTCAAACAGACACTGCTCTACCCGAGCTCTCGTCTGATTAGCGTACTCTACAACCCAAGAGTTAGCCATGTACCCAGTTCTTTTTGGAAATTTATGCAATATATTGGGTGATATAAAACTTTCTGTGGCTCCTGTATCAATTAAGATGGTTACGAGGTTTCCATATAGCATACCTGGAGTCTCTATAGGGGTAGCTTGATACTCAGCTTGATGATTGTCAATTGCAGCATGAATTCGTTGTTGAAAGGCCGTTTGTTGAGGTGGTAAGGGCTTTCGTTGTTGCTGTCCTTGCGGGTTCTTGAGTGGGCACTGGTTGGCATAATGCTCGCCTCCACAATTAAAACATCCTCCTGGTGGTCCTTTCTTTTCGGATCCCTTATTGACAGTGTTTTCATCCTTCTTGCCATTATTATGGATATTATTCCTTTTGTCTCTTTTTTTTCAAATCTGTTATGGTTATGACCCTTCTTTTTGAAATTTTGATGTGACGGTTCCCACTTGCCTTTGTTGCGCTTCTTGTCCCAAAAAGAATCATCTTTCTTTAGCCTCTGTTCTTGTCTAACTACCTTTTCATAGGCCTCATCCATTGTTCGTGGGGCCAAAACATCTACTTGACCTCCTACCCGATTATTCAATCCCATTATAAACTTCCGAACTCGAAAGTTTTCATCTTGCTGATATAGGGGAACATACTTCAACAGACGAGTGAACTTCTCCTAATATTCATTAACTGATAGGGCTCCCTACCTCAAATTCTCAAAGTCTAGCAACTTTTGGTCATAATATGTCTACGGAAGCCATCTTTGACGAAATAATCATACAAACTGCTCCCATGACACCTCGGCTGCTGCCATATCCATTTCCGCCCTTTTGTTTTCCCACCAGGTGGCAGCCTCTCCTGCCAACTGATAGGTCACCCAGGCTGCTTTTGAATTATCCGAATAATCTCTCAACTCAAAGTATTTTTCCATCTCCGTCAACCACGCCTCTGCGGAATCACCCGTTACAGAGCCCTCAAACTTAGGGGGTTTGATTTTCTTCATATCTTTGGCTAGTTCATCATCCAATTTATTTTTCTTGTGTTCCAGTGTCAAGGTTTTTGAAGTTTCCCCTTGCTGTTCGCTTTGGTTTTCCGTTCTCTCATCACTCGCCACGTGATGCCCTTCCACTTTTCTTTCCAAGTTAGCTATTCGATTATGGGTTGCATTCATCAAGGTTAATAATTGGTCCAGTTTAGCCATGGGGTTATCATTTTGGTCCTCTCTTATTCCATTTCTGGGATTTTCCATTATGATGATATCCTGAAGATACATTAATGACTCTAATTAGTCTTATCATTTATTTATTTTAGACTTGATTATTTGCACAGCTCATCTAGTTATTCAGACATCAAGACACATTTGCATTTTTAAAAGTAATTTTACAAAATTTGGTTGATGCAAGCAAAAAAAATTATTTATTGCTTAAATATGGATCATCACGTCCTGTGCTTGATCCTTACAAAAATTTTCTCTATCACATCTTGTGATTTACTTATACAAAATTCTCTATCGCATCCTGCGATAATTATTTTATTTTAAATAGTACAAAATTCCATCATTCTGATGGTAGATTCCTTATAAGGATTACAAAATGTTTAGCACTTCCATAATAGTCTCAGTTCCATGATTAAGGTTCATTTTCACTAGCTCAGTTGGACTTCTCTTGATCATGGAGTCCGGTGTGCAGAAGAGGTCTGTAACCCAAGGCTGGAGTTGTTTCAAGTTGGGTTTTCAGTTGAGTATATTTCTCGGTGTTGGTTTTGATCATTTCCACTAATATTTTGACTTTCAATTTTTCTTTTCTCAAGGCCGTCCATTTCTTCCTCTCCTTTCGGAGTATTTTTAGGGCTTCAGCCATCGTTTCAGTATCTGATGGGAGAGAACAGTCTGAGTAGTCGTAAGATAACCTGATCTTCCACATCCGGATAGATATCGGGTCACGGACCTTCTTCCGAGGTGTTTGTCGTATCAACACCGTCCTGGAACAACATCAACAATTGTTTTAGTTCCCTAAATCAGCATGATGAGCCCGAGGTTCACTGGCGAACCCGGTTGCTCTGATACCACGTGTAACATCCAACTAATCTATGGTTAAGAAGGTTTAACTGGTAACTACCTTCAGCTGAACTGTAACTAATTATTTTCAAGGGATCAAGAGTTTTCCAATGTTTCTAACTGATTTTTCAAAAGCAGTTTCAAATTATTATGAAAATGTAACTACCATTCTAGGGTTTACTTACAGCGGTTATCTAAATTTTCTACATCTAACTTGCAGAATTCAACTAAGCAGTTTAATTTAATAATAACTAACAAGTAATGATAATTTCAGCTAAAAACACATTGCTCAAAATTCAAGATGAATATTATTTCAACAAATAGTAAACATTCAGATCTTTGTACCTAGAAATAGAGCGAGAAGCAAAATTTTGCATTTGACACCATCTTCTTTGGCAATACTATTCAGAGGGAAAAGAAATCATCATCAGGGGCTTTACCTCCCAACCAAGACCTGCTGGTCTCCCGAGTTTCTTCAATTGAAGAACCCGCCCTTGACGAGGTCAATTATCAAGGATCAATTGTTATCAGTTCTCTGAGCCTGATGTCCATGAACCTATACTACTGATCGATCCTTCCTCTATAGGTACCTCCTATCAGAAGAATCATCCTGATCAGAGTATATCTGGCCATGGAAGCTGACATTGCCAAACGGGCATCTACCTTGGCCAAGGATTTTTAATTAATTATTTATGGCATCACTGTGTCGTCAACACGCATCCTTGCTCATTAAGTTTACACTAGATATGTTTCAAGTTTCTACATTCAAGAACATCAAATATTCAAGTTCAAGTTCTTACTGTTTGCTATTAATTTCATTGGTTCAAATAAAGAATTTATCGATTATCCTTCAGGAAGAGATAATGTTCAGATCTGTTAGACATATCCTACTAGTCTCCATAACAGTTCAGGTTTTAGGGTCTTATGCTTGTAAGAAGACAATAAACGTGAAAAGACTCTGATCAAATATTAAGTATTTGCAATGCAGTATTGGAATCTATTTGTTAACCAAAAGGATGTACCATTCCCTGCTTGATTGATGGATGAAGATGGTGTGACAGTTTCCCAGCTGCTTTGTATTTATTTTGTTTTTATTTTAATTACATGCAGGACATCTTTAGAATGGCTTTCATCATTAAACAACTAAGCTCCTACTACTGGCATTGTTTGATGTTCTGCTCTGGTGTACTGTTCAGTACATCAAGGGTTAAAGAATAGAAAAGAGGAGACAGAGGTCGCTTCATGGTTTGTCTAAGGTATACCAGAATACAAGAAAAAGGGAACTCCCTAGGTCGGCTTTGCTTGATGAGGATATTGCAAGATCACGAAATTGAACAGAGAAAGAACTATCTCAGATTTACTTCTGACTGTATGACCCCCAGTTGGAAAGGTTAAACGGCATTTAGATTTAAGCAAGAGCTATGGTTCAGACTAACAAAACCCTACCTTAAATTCTCAGAGCAAGAATAGTATTGAGAATAGCCGATATAAACCAAAATAAGATTATAACCATTCATTCATTAGGGTGAATAAGAACTATTCTCATAATGAATTCTACGCAAGTGAGTTAGAAGGAAGATGAACACATTTACGTGCCTAATAGTATTACGGTTGTTGCCACTGACCACGAATTTCGCTCTGCTTGCTTCCCGAGAAGAGTTTCGTGAGCCACCGGCGATTATTTCTGCGGAACAGAGGAAGAGAAAGGCGTATGAGGCTCACTTCACTTCAGACAGATCTTCCCCACCCGATTCCAAGAGAAGAATAAACAAAACACAGAGAAATAACCGAACCCTAAACTTGGCAGAAGATTGGTATCCTTTCAAAATATGCAGACCAAAAGAGAATAACGAATGATCAGATGGAATGGATTTTTCCAGACGGGGTCGACATTTAAATGAATGCCCTTTCGCATTCCCCATCAAGCCTCTTGAATGCAAGGCGTTACCATGCAAGCCGATGCCCTGGTGATGTGTTCAGATTTCCATTCATCGGCCCTCTTTACCCCGTACGAAGACCACTACAAAATGCATTCATTTTAGCCGCTTAACTATATTTCCCCCTTTTTAGATTCGAAGAATTAATATATGAAGTCTTAAAAGTTGCCAAATTAACATTTAAAATTCCTTATGAAGCAAAGATATCTTAATGTTTTCTTTTTAAGGTTTATTATTTATTATTTATTTTACCAAGGCCAAGATTATCTTGTGTCGTCAATTGCATCCCAGAGTTTGATAACAATCGGATCCTTGTTAACCGTGTCCTCTCCCTGATGACGGTCCCTTTTCTTTTCTTGCGTTGATTCCCCTACAATCACTCGCCACCAAAAGCCAGAGTTAGACTATTCTTAACATATTGTTTCACATTGATATATGTAACAACATCATCTATAGTTGTATTTACGCAATTAAATAATCCTCCATCATTTCATTCATTTGCCAAGAGATAAAAAAAATAACTAGAGCAATTATTTAATCCTTTAATTCATTTTCATAAGAAGGATAATGTTTCAATAGCGGAAATAACGACCATGTCTTCAATACCATAACTTATTAAGTTTTAGGGGGGTTGTGACAAAGTCCACATAACATATCCCAGATTTGAACGGCTATCATAATATCATTACCCATTTGAACTTTACCAACTCCTAGTATCTCACTTGTGAAGTAGAAATACAGACAGATTAACAGGTTTCCAAATTTGAATACATTCTTCTTGTCCTTCTTGATTTTTTTTAGATTCTCCATTAGTTGACCTCTGAGCAACTCACATAGATCACAATCTACATTTTTTTATCATTTCATATGTTGCATAGATGGTTGTGCTGGATACAGAATTATCTAGCTCGAGTAGTAAATCTTGTACCCTATAACCATAGATGCAAATTTTACATCAACTTCGGCAATATCATCTATTGTCATTTCCCTTTAGTCCCAATGTGAGCTAGTCACTTTAGTAACCTCATCATTCTTTACTGACTTCAAAATTGGAAGTCTATCGGAGGAATTTAAGCCTATAACTGCACAAACAGCTTCCTTGGAGATTTTGAATCCAGCACTTCCAACCATATGAATTCATCATGCACATGACTCAGTATATATCGAACCCACTCATCTTCTTCAAATATAGGGAATTTCACGAATTGTGCAAATTTATGATCTTCTAGTGTTTTGAATTTTGGTTTCACAATAAAATATTCTTGTACTATGTGATGAGAATACAATTCCAATAACTGTGAACTACCCAAATCCTCAATATTTGTGTGCACATATGCCCTAATATGTTCAATATGCAAAACTTGATATGGCACCGATGAAAGGGCACCTAAGGGCTCTGTATCTACGGACTTCTATGGATTCCATTTGAATTTTTGATGCAACCTATCCTTAACTTCAACTACCAGAGGATTAGACATAATTGCAAGCACACAAATTTGCAATTTTTTGCAGTAAATACCATTCAGGGATGAAACAAAATTTGATCGCAGATTCTCCTCTATGCTTGAATCTTTCTCAATTTGGAAAAGATCACTTCAGAGCTCTCCAAACTTCTTCCTTTTTAATGCAATGTGGAAAATGAGGGTGGAAACCATTCTTTAATTTTCCACGAACCTAACTCCTTACTTTTGCAATAAATGCCCTTTCCTTAATTCAACCAATTTTATATCCTTTATGTTCCAAGGCAAATAATTCTTATGTGGATCTCCAATATTCTTCACTAATTCCTTATATTCATTTCACAATATCTGAGAAGTATCAAATTTCCTACTGGACTCAACCAAATTCCATTACCAATCACTTGTAGGGGGTTTAGTATTTTTTCTTAACAACTCCCCCTATGGCAAAGATCTAAAATTAATTTCCTTAGGTATTACCAAAAGTGGCTTCTAGTGTGGATCCATTTGCATCTACAAAGGGATTCTTCTTCACCCATTTCTTCTATATTTTCTTCTTGATCTCATCAATAGTGACTTTTCATTTTCCTTTAACATCTGGTTGCATGTTTTGTTTTGTCGGACCTCTTTTGTTCCAACAAAATCTAGAAATGTGACCAAATTTGTTGCTGGTATAGTACACAACACTTCTCTGTCCAAGCTAGCTGTTCCACTCACTTTTTCTTGCTCTGTTATAAATATGTCCAAATCTATTGCATGCATAGCATCTGACATCTCTATGAGAGTTATACATCATAATTCTACATTCACTTGACTTATGACCATACTTGTAGCAATTAAAACACTATCCTAAAAATGATGGTCTACTTGTGTTCACCCTACTCCTACACTAAAAAGCCATATGACCAAATTTGTAGGAATAACAATAGTCATTAAATCTTTGATCATTAGGTTGCCTTACTGGATTTCTTTTGGGTCCATTCATATAATTTCTTTGTCTGAATTTTCCTTCTCTAGAATTCCTCTATCCAAAGCTCCTTTATCCAGATCTAGAGCTTTCACCTTCTTCATATCCAAGACCTTATCTATCACCATCAATCCTTTGTCCCTTGATTAGTTCATCAATTTTTGTTGATCTTGCTTTGAATTTCTCCTTATACTCATTTGTAGTAGCAAGTTCATCTCTAAGATCATCAAGTTGCTTTTCAAGCTCCTCTTCATGGTTCTTGGATTGCTCCAATTCATTATCTATTCAGCAACATTAGCCATCTCTGAATCTATTAGAGAACTCACCAAAGCTTCAATAGCCCTAATATTATTTTCAACATCTTTGATCTCATTAGCAAAGGAGGGACCATTATGAGGAATAACATATGGATCTCTTGTAATCTTCTAGTAGGCTTCTCCAATACACCTTAGGTGACATTGCATCCTTAACTTTCCATAGTGAGTAGTTATTGCCATCAAATATCAAACTATCCTTCTTGAATATTTCCATCCCAGATCACCTCAATCTTTTAGACTTCTTCAGAGGAACCCACTCTGAGATTGTTGGCATGTGGATTTGAGAGATTTTTTTTGGCTTCTAGTGTTGTCATTGATGGCAACTGAAGTCATCCCCATCATCCGCAGATTAGTATCTAGTCATACTAGCAGGTAAAGTGAAATACTGTGTATTACTGGCAAAATACTTGAGGAATAGGGTATCTAGTCAATCAACTTCACTGGATCATCATTTTGTGTTGTGGATCTTTGGAATTTCTTGTTGAGCACGTGAATCATCTTATCATTGAAGTTTTGTGGTATTACATTAGTTGCAATATGAATTTGGATGTTCAGTAGCATATTTTTTGTCTATTTATTTGTTGGAGTCGACTCAGTGAAAGTGGCACGTTGTGGATGTATAAAGTGAAATTATTTAATATGTTTTCATGTTCAAATGTTTAATTATGGGTCCTAGCTATGATCTAGCTAACTTGTTTGGGTGCACATCAAATTGCTCATGATTTAGGCTGACAAGTTGCAAATATTCTTAAGTTTTATTGACCCAACTTGTAGTGATTAAATCCTTAGTCACAGATATATTTAGGTGTTCAGTTGTATCATTTTGTGTAATGAAGAAGGTGGATTGATGTATGTTGTGAATACCTAAAGTGTATTGGAGTGATATCATGTGTAGTTTCACTTGCACATAAAGATTTTGTGTGCGAACTTGAGCAAAGCAGAGCAGAAGTTCATTATCAGACCCTAACTAGAACTAACACTGATTCGCCCCCCCTCTCAATGTTTCTTATTTCCAATAGGTTTTCAACACTCTGTGTGCTGGTAAAATTTTTGTGACAGGGTCATCTACGTCATTCCAGACTGCAAATGTGGCTAACCTTTTCAAATGCGTCACAAAATATGACAAGTGCAGGTTTTCAAATTAGATGTGGTTTTCTACTAAGCAAATGTGAGCTATTTTGGAAGATGTGACTCTAGGTTAAATAGATATGACTCAAATTCTTAGTTGTAGTTTTTTGGTGATCAGTTGTAGTTTTCCAGTGATTAACAATGTAAAATGACTTTGTTTCATGATCAAGTTTTAGAAAATAAAGAAGACAAAGTATTTTCAGTTTGGCGATCATGAACATGTGTGTTTTCATAAAACAAGTACAATCCTAAGGCTGTGTAGGACATTATTTACTTAGTTCTCACTTGGGTTTTACCCTAGCTACACTTATTCAAGGAGGATGAGTAGTAGCTCAAACCCACTAGCTCCCCTCCATGGCTCAACACTTTCGAGGAATCCAAGCTATAGTAACCATGAAACTCCCATGTCATACTTCTCACCTCTACAATGAACCATAAAAATGTGAGACGGCTTCACAAGTTTGACCTATTGCACTAGTAAATAGAGGGATTTTGGCTTAACTAGAAACAAATGTGTTTAATTTGGGCATTTTTTTCATAGGGTATCATCCATGTGGTGACGGACCATTGTTTCCCTTCTCATCGAAACAATACTCATGATTCTTAAGCTTTCCTCAAGAACCCACTTTTATATACCGGTTGGAAGTCACTTGAGTTTAGCATGTTACTGGTTTGAGTCATCTTTGAGTGAGTATTTTTTCCCACCAACATAGGCCCAATTTCTAGAGTCAATAATCGATTCTCTTACACCTAGAATTGCACAAATGCGCAAGGGGAGAGGATACTTTGATATACTGAATCGTGAGGGAAATAAAAAAATTATGTTTTTGCACCAAACACAATAGACAATAATAAATTTTAATCCAAAATGACAAATTGATAATCTACCAAATAGTTTGTTTCAAGAAAAAAGGTCTTTGACACACGTCCTACAGAAAATTTATTAGTAGTTTTGCAATTTTATCTTTGACGGTCGTCCTACAAGAGGGGTCTCGAAAACTTTTATTTTATGCTTACATCCTACAAACACTATGTTAACTCCCTAAACACACACTACAAACCAAACATTAGCTAAAATAAAAACACAAATGAAAGTTGTAAATCAAAAATTAAACTTAAAAATTCACCAGTCAAATGCATCATTTTCTTCGTCAAATGTGTTGTAGAATTTCACTAGTTAGTTGTAGCTTGATAAATCATAGATGTGTCAGAATTTTCCAGATGCATCATTTTCTTCATTAGATGCATTTTGTAATTTCACCAATCAATTGAGGCTTCATAAATCACAAATGCATCAGAATTTTTCAGATGTGTCGTTTTCTTCATCAAATGCATTTTAGAATGTTAGTTGTGTTGTTTCTTCTATCATATGTGTCGTTTCATACGAAACCTGAAAAATTCAAATTAAAGTCTATAGATTTGTGAAGATGATGTCTTCACGTCAGGTTCACCAATTTAACTATTAGGAAAACAACAAAGGTTAAAAGCAAACACTCAATGCAATTAAGCTCTAATGCAATCTAAATTCAAACAACAAAGAACAAAGGAAATAGCTAAAACATAAAACAATCTCACCAAAGATCGATGTAACTCCATGGATAACCTCTATTGTCCTTCTCCATTTCCTCTTCTATAGTGCACTTTCCCTCAGTTTTTCAATATTTATGTGCAAGCATAGCCTAAGGATTATGATAATAACCAAACATCAAAGATTTCAAGTAATTGCTCCAAAAGTCACAAGATTTTGGAAGAGATAAAATGATGAAAGACAGATCAATTTATAGAAAATTGATCATTCAAATGATAGGCTAGGATCGATAGACAAAGACGATTGAGATCAAAAGATCAGACATGCATTATGATAACTATTAGTACTAACATGAGTGATAAAAACTAAGAATAGAGATAAAGATTAAATAATGATTTAATCTTTGAGTTTGGTATTTGAAAATAGAAGAATAATCTTTACATAACAAAGATAAAGATAGATTAAAACCAACATTATTTTTGAACGCACACACAAAATTTAATTAATAAATAAGGATATTTAATTAATAAGTATCTACATGCATATGAGATAGAACTAGACAACTGACTAGTTATGACAAGGAGTTTATTCACGAAAGACACTCAAACATTAAATCAGGAGATAACTAACCGATTTAAATAGATCTTGAATTGAGTGAGAATGAATACTTAGATAACTTAAACATTTATCTAAATATAGAGGGGTGTGTTAAAAATAGACCTTTATGAATTAAATGATTTATTTAATTCAAGATTCGATATTTAAGGATTAATTAAATAAATAAGATTTATTTAATTGAGTGATGAAGAGGTTAAATGAATAATTAAATAATTAAAGTATTTATTTAATTATAGTCAGAAATATGATAAAGGTAAATTAAATAAGAATTTATTTAATTTAAGAAGAAAGGTAAAGTTAATTAATGACGTAATTAAGTAAAGAGGGTTTATTTAATTAATCAGGATATAAAAAAGAAAATGTGAATTAATCAAATAATTAAGATTATTTAATTAATAGATGAATTAATGTTAAGGTGGATTAATTAAATAATTAAGTTTATTTAATTAATAGAGAAATAAAGGACTTTAGAGAATAATTAAATAATTAACATTATGTAATCATGACCACAAAAATATGAATTATGAAGAAATTGAAGTTGTAGGCTTTGACCAAATTTTAGTGTCTACAATTTGGACACAAGGCTAATCAATGAAAATATACATAGTATGAAAGAAGATATGGATGGAAGAATTTTGTTTGTCATGAATGTAGTAATTTGGATCTATCTACTAGATACTACAAAAATAGAAGGATAAAAAATATAGAAGGATAAAAAATATCTATCCAAAAAAGAGACATGAAACAATCATTGATCTGGAAGTAGTAAGAAAGGAAATGAAGAAAATTTGGAGAAACGAAGAATAATTGAAGCAAGCTAAATCAGAATCATCAATTTTATCTATGTCATCCTCTAGTGTAGATATGCCCATCAAAATTTAAGTCAAGCAATGTTTAAGGGGGGAGATAAATAGAAAATTCAATAAACCCCTCAT